>CM076575.1:520963760-521060678 GCA_034641835.2 Pinus albicaulis | reverse complement strand
ACAAAAGTGTAACCCAAATTCACATTTTCACCTTGGAATAATTCTTTTTTCTACAAGACCGATCCTCTGAGTAAGCAAGAGGTCTCACACATGTTATTAGAGTCAGATTCAAAATATCAACCCTAAAACCCACCAATACCACCCTAAATTATTATCTACAAAAAAAAAAGAAAAAAAAACCATAAGTTAGTTATCTCTCAAGGGTTTCGAGGTAAAAATGGTAATTATATATGAAAAGAAACTTATAGAAGCTATAACCTTTTATAGCTCTTATAGACATACTAAAAACATTAGGAAATAGTAAAAAATCAAGATGAATCACACAATAAGTAGTAAATTGAAATTCCTAATTATTTTGATCTATTAAGAATAAAACTATGCCAAATAATCTAGAACAAAAATCAAACATATCACAAACATGTGGAATTTAAGAAGATCTAGTAGCAAAGTAGAGGGGGCTTTTTAGCATACCCATTCCTAAAGAAAATGACCCACTTCTTGATGTTGTTGCATATATGCCTCCAACGACACCACGATACACTAAGTAATGAGTACAAGAAAAAAGAAACACGTGCTTTATGAAAAAAAATGCAACTCTTATATAACTCATATACAATTATATAATAACTCATCTAGAGGGGTCCATTCTCTGGAGGAATATTTCAAGAGGTTTTCTAGTAGTTGATAATTGGATTTTGTAGAAAACTATGGATGGGATTTCTATCTATCTTGGCCAAGATCCATGGTTAGGATGCAGACATGGTTTCTTCGTTTTAGAAGAGCTCTATGATCTCCTTAAAGCTAGAGGTCTGCAATATCTTGTAGATGTTTCTTATGGATGCTTCATTCAAGTGACGAATTTTGGATGTCTAGTCATGAAATAGGCTTCCCTTCCTATTTTAAGCTCAAATGGGACTGATATATTAGATAAATCAATAAGACTAGAATATGCTTAAGAGAAGGTATCGAGAATCATATTATATGGGGAATAAACCTTTTAGACGGAGCTATTGTTGCTTCAGAAGCTTATTCTTCTCTTATTCAAAATTCTGAATTATGTCTTTCCAAATGGTGGTTAAGTTATGTGTGGGGATATCAAGGTCCCTTGAAATTCAAACTCTTCCGGTGGATAGCACTGGAAAATAGAATTATTACGTGGGATAATTTCCTCTAGAAAGGATGGAATAGGTCTAATATTTGTCTTGTTTTATCATAGTGGGGAAAATTTTAATCACCTATTAATTTGTTTCTTGAGAGCACGACAAATATGGGATTCTACCTTCTCTCGGTTTTCAAATAAATCCTCTTAGATGGGTGACAATCTAGAAGAAGTATCCAGGGTGGGATTGGGTCTAATAAATTCTCTATTTTTAAGTATATGTTAATCTTCCTCATTTGGGGAATCTGGTTGTAGAGGAATAATTGTCTCTTTGAAAACCAACATATTATTATATATTTTTTCCGGTGACCCACAAAATTAGAGTAGTTTTTATGGAGTATTTTGTCCCTCCCAAGATTAAGAAGATGAGAGGATACTTATGTACTGGACTGGTGCCTACTTGTAGACCTTCCTGTTGCCACAAGGAGGGTGTAGATTAGGAAAAATAACATATATAGTTATAATATCTCCATTCCAATCTAATAAATCACCGAAGACATTGCTATAGTCCCGAACCTTCCCACTTAAGCATCAAATATGAACACTTCCAACGAAAGTATCAAATTTCTTGTGCTACCCAAATTGGTCAGAGTGTTGGTAGTAATGATTGGCGGCAAGTGAATTTATTCTTGCAAGTATGCAATCATGTTGGTTGAGTATCCTACCATGGCCAACTTCTTGATTAATTTGTTAGTAACCATGCAAATTAAGAGGTCTTTAACGCAATTTCAAAACTTTCTATTCAAAAACATCTAATAATTAAAACTTACAAGCCTAGCTCCTCTCACACAACAATGAGTAAGAAGAAGATTTCATCTAGCAAATTGAGAACCATAATTGTAGAAAATTGTTTCATTATGCAGAGTTTTCCTTGTGAAAAGGAAGTTTATCCTTGTTTTATTTTGAAGAAATTCATTGTGTGGAGCTTTCCTTGTGCGAAGCTGTCATTGTGCAGAGGAAGTTTCCTTTGCACAATGAAATTTTTCATTAAAAAACTATAACCTAAAAATCATAAATATAAATTTAATTAAACTGACTTTATGACCAAATCAAATTTATTTAATAATAATTTTTATCAATTGCTAAACAAAATTAATATTATTTTGAAAGAAAATTCAATTTCATTTATGAATGCATGTAGGAAGCAAGAGTTGTAGGGATCATTGTTTCATTGTGCGGAGCTTACAATGAAAGCTTTGATTGTATAGAGGAAGCTTCCTCCACTTCTTCCTCCGCACAATGAAACACTGGCTATGAAAAAATCAAATTTATTTGATAATAAATTTTATCAATATCTGAAAACAACAAGGACTTGTGATACATTAAATTATTTTGTTGAAGTTGAAGTAGAATCTCATAATATATTAAACTACGAGTTTTATTTTTCAAAGTTTTGTAAAAAATCCATATTTAATTTTGTAATAGTCAATGCCAAATTACTCTTTGTAATTAATTTAATTAATTAATTTATAGATATGTATATTTTCTTTTCTTAAAGAAAATAATAATTTAAAGAACTTGTGTCTAGACTCTTTATATTCCTATTCCCTCTACACATATATAAAATGAAATGAAAGTTTTAAATATTATTTAACAATTAAATATTTAACTTGTCAAAGTGTACATGGAGAATACACTTTTTTGTGATCATAATTTTGTCATGAGAATCATAATTGTGGGAGTCTGCTTCATTGAGGAAGCTTATATATATGTTTTAATTTGAAAAAATTCATTGTGCAGAGCTTAGAATGAAAGCTTTCATTCCCGGGAGGAAGCATACAAGTTTTCATTAAAAAACTATCAACTTAAAAATAATAAATATAGATTAAACTACTTTAATTTTATGATAAAATCAAATTTAGCTAATAACACATTTAACCCCTTGCACAATGAAAGATTTCATTTAAAAAATATAAACCTAAAAGTCATAAATATAAATTAAATTAATTTAACTTTATGACCAAATCAAATTTATTTAATAATAAATCTTATCAATAATGAAAGAAAATCCAATGTCATTTATGATTGCATGCAGGGGAAGACAGAGTGTCAGGGATCAATATTTCATTGTGTGGAGCTTCCTTGTATGGAACTTTTATTGTGTGGAGCTTACAATGAAAGTTTTCATTGTGCAGAGGAAGCTTACTCCACAGAGTGAAAGCTCTGCACAATGAAACATTGAGTATGACCAAATCAAATTTATATGGGTTTTATTTTTCAAAGCTTTGTGTAAATCTCCATATTTCCTTTTACAATAACCAATACTAAATTAGTCTTTGTAATTAATTAATTTATATAGATACATGTACATTTTCTTTTCTAAAAAAAATAATAATTTAAAGAACTCTTGTTAGACTTTGTATATACATATTCTCTCTACACTTATATAAAATGCTATTAAAAATTTAAATATTTATTTAATAATTACATATTTAACATGTTAAAGTGCATGTGGAGAATACACGTTGTTTATATGATCGTGAGTTTGTGGTGAAAACTGAGAACCATAAATGTAGGAGCTTGTTTCATTGTGCGGAGGAATCTATGTTTTAATTTCAAGGTATTCATTGTGAAAAACGTTCATTGCATGAAGAAAGTTTTCTCTGAACAATGAAAAATTTCATTAAAAAAATATAAACATAAAAATCATAAATATAAATTAAATTTATTTAACAATAAATTGTATTAATTGATAAAAATAATTAATATTATTATGAAAGAAAATTTAGTAGCATTTATGAATGCATGCTGGGAAGCCAAAGTTGTAGGGATCAATGTTTCTATGGAGATTTCATTTTGTAGCTTACAATGAAAGTTTTCGTTGTGTAGAGGAAGGTGTTGGGCCCAAATTGAGGTATGTTTTCACCCTATAATTACTTCAAATTATGTCACAATTTTGGGAATTATTCCTCATCTTAACAATAAGGAATTAAAAAATTTATGAAAACTAGAGAAATAAGGGTAACGACAAAATGAATGTTTCTATAAAAGAAATTGACTTATTGTATCTCCGTATGTAGGAAGGTAGTGTAGCTGAACAAATGTTAAACGGAAAGACAATTGACAGATGAAAACGTATGGGATCTCAGTAACTCCAAGAAGCCGACAGAAGGCAGATAGACAGATTTAAGCTCAAGAACTCAAATGACAGCCACACGCAGCAGGTTGTCTTTTGCAAAATACTTCCTTATTGCATGAAATTTCCTTTAAATGGACCAGGGACGAACTAGATAGGGATTCGAAGTTAAATGGGAATTTTCCCTCTATAATCAGTGCGTCAAGACAGAGCTGTCATATTGTATTCCTACATTATCTTTTGAATTTTGATGTTTTGAACAATTACCTTTTGAGGTTTTCATCACGTTAGAACTTCTAATGGTCTGGGCTCAACCTCTGGGAGTTTCTGTGCCAATTCTGTGCTGCGCGTTAGTTACAGAATCCGTGTTCAACTATCTGATGCGGTTGTAACATACCTTTCTACTCAATAAAGTTACAGTTGTTCTTCCTTCAGAATAGTTTAGAATTTGTATTTCTTGATTTAGAATCATCGCATTTCATATTTCTGGTTAATAAAAATATTTCATCACCCGTAGATGTTTCCAGTTCCTTCCAATACCTTTGCAATCGATTTACAAATCGTAAGATAATTATTTCTCGATGTTACTTATCTTTATGGATTACATTGTTCTGTCAACACAGTAAAGCGTCCAATTACTGATTAATGTCAATGAGTTAGTTTAAAAAGAGAATTCCATTGCACAATTATATAAGTGAGTGCTGTACAATTCATTTAGATTGCTTCGTTTAATATTTTTGTTCAATTCATTTAAGATTGTTGTTCAATTCATTTAGATTGATGTTCAATTCACTTAGACTGTTGTTCAATTCATTTATATTGTTGTTCAATTCACTTAGATTGTTGTTCAATTCATTCAAATTGCTGTTAAATTCATTTAGATCAATTCATTAAGTTTTTTTTCACATCATCATCCCATTGTTCAATCATAGGCTTGACATAATAACCAGCCATAACCTACCAAATCATTCCTCGTTAAGTTGATTGAATTCAGAAGGCTAGATAATCCTTTCTCATAAAAAATGTAGAGTATCTATCAGTCAATATCACTTGCATATACTATGCCGACACTCTTGAAATAAGAAGACTTACCTCGGGTTGATAATTAAATGAAAAGAACTAGGGTTGCCTATAATAATCCACCTTTGTGAAACCAACATTTTTAGCACCATTGCCGAGGACAGTGTTAAGAGTGATATCCTTTATTCACCTTTCTCTATTGCTGTGAATAATTGGGTATTAAAAACGAGGGGTAAGAACTTGCGTACCGGCAAGCAAAATTTTTGCTCTCTAGCTCGCTTCTCAGCAGAATTGTTCAAAGAACAGTAGAATAGGTGTTCTTCTTTTATGACTAGGAAGAAAAAGATCGAAACAATCAAAGATCATTCGCAACAATCCTCACAATCCAAAGGACCAGTGATCCTTGGAAGGACAACATATATAGACGAAATCATTAAGAAAGCTGAATCTTAGGCATCCATAGGACATGGAACTATTTCCATTCAAAGCCCTATCACGCTCCCTCAAGCTGCAGTCTCACCATATGTAGCCCACTCCGAGATTCACGGTGAAACAAAAGGAGTTGAGAGAAGCCTTAAAACTGCCAATCATATAGGCACTGACCCTTCGAGAGAGGAAGGTTCTTGCAATTTACAAGGAGGGGAAGGAGAAATTAACGACATAATTCAAATAGAAGCTCCAGAACCTAAATCACTTGAAAGAGTGGTCGAGATAGAGGTACTTAGGATCCCAGACCAGTGAAGCATTGTAAAGCCTCCACCACATTCGCCTCCTAATACCCCCCAGATCAGTCCTCCAGAACAAGAAATCCTTGAATATTTCTGGCACCTATTCAACCAGATGGAAAGTAATCAAAATCAGAATCAGAGGAAGACATTAACATTGGAATACCCCATTGTTGATCATGCTGCAAACGCCCCTATGAAAGCCATCCCCTTGCACATCATTCCCACCTTCCATGGTTTGACTACAGAAGATCTGGATGCATTACTATTTGAATTTGATGTCTTATGTAGGGAGTATGACTACACCACTGATCCTCAGAAGCTGAAACTATTTCCCTCTACCTTAAAAGGAACAACACTATGCTGGTTCATGGGACTAGGTGGGGGAAAAATCAATAATTGGGACGAAATGAAGAACATTTTCCTTAACAAATATCAAGACTATTGCCGAACCGAGACCTAAAAGATGAAATATTTAATATGTTTGCAAAAAAAAATGAAACATTAGAAGAGTACGTAGAAATATTTCAATACAATTTACAAAGGTCCCCATATACCACGCTATCCAAGGACGTTTTAAAAGCCACGATGCTTAAAATAATGAAGGAAGAATGGGTTGAAATGATTAACATAATGGGGAAAGGAGATATTTACCAGGAAGAATATGACGAGATTATTTCCCTATGTATTAGATGCTCTCGGGGAAGTACACGCAATAGGCCAATTGGGCGAGATTTTATGAAAAACTATCTTAAGAAGACTAATGGAAATGTAACCAGAGCAGAATTTGGAAATCTGTTAGAAAATTTCAAAACTGACATCCTGGGTACCTTGAAAACACAACTTGATGTTTTACAAGCCAAGCAGAAACAAGCTATAGCAGAACAAAACCTGGCCATCTTTTTCCCACTATGCCAGAAGAAGCACAACCAGAGGGAATGTCCTTTAGACATGGTTCAGACTTGTGCCATTTGCAATAAGGACCATACCACGGACCAATGTCCTTCACTTCCTGGGATGAAAGCAGTTTACAAGGAGGCAGAGGAAGAGACTGAACCAGTCTATTTAATGAATCAACGTCACCAATGGCAAACATTACTAGGTATGCCACAATACCTGCCTCAATTATTTTCTTCATCGTAGTTTAACCAGCAAAACCCTGCAGCAGCTTGGTAGACTCAAAAAATTTTCTCTACTTGGCCAAACCAGTCATTTCCTATGCCACCCTGGCCTACAGAACCTTAATCAAGGAATAATTGGCTGAAATTTCCTTGTTGTCCCCCTTATTGGAAAAATGTTCCATATCAAACCCATTGGCCAAACCCTCCTCCTCAAAACACTAATTGGAATTGGTAGCGACCCCCAGGGATGACCAACCTACCAATGGGGGCAGGAACTCAAAATAAACCTACGTTGCCAGCTCCCTACCCAATTCAGCATAACCCATAGCCTGTCATACGCCCCCATTTACCAGCCCAACCCAATCCTAATCCCAACAACAGACCGGTTCAATTAATCCAGATCATAGAAAATCCAAATTCCAGCATTGAACAAAAACAATGCAACAAACTAAAGTTGATATCAGGACGTACTATCTTATCTATAGAAGCCACAACTCCACCTCAGTCTCGAATTGAGATTTCAACTGAACCTAACTAGGAAAATATAATAGAGAAAGAGGTTGACCAACAGGGACCTGAAGAACTTAGGATGTCTCCGCCCCCATTCCGTGAAAGGCTAACTCTGCCCAGACTGACAACCTCTCCAAAATTTGACATCTTGGGGGAATTGAGAAAACTCTGTATTAAAATTACTCTCCTCCAGGCCATCCAAGACATATCTATCTATGCAAGGACGATTAAATAACTATGTGGGAAAAAGAAAATAAACAAAACAAAGGCTGCACCCTTCGTTCATGTGGTAGGGGCGCTATCTGATTTGTTACTGGGTAAGGAGCCACCCGTGAAATATGAATGCCTAGGAAATCCCATTGTGACTGTACAAATATCTGGCCACTCATTTCAAAACACATTGGTCGACCTAGGAGAAGACATTAACATCCTAACTATAGGGGCCTACGAAAAACTAAGCATATCAACTTTAGAACCTACGGCTACACTGTTAGAACTGGCTGACAGGTCTGTTATCAAACCAAAAGGAATAGTGCAGGACATATTGGTCTCTGTGGACTCATGGGAATATCCAACTAACTTTTTAGTTATTAACCCAAAGAACAAGATGGATGGGCATCCATTGATCCTTGGTCAACCTTGGCTGGCCACAACAGATGCTTACTTAGGCTGTCGAACAGGCAGAATTACTATCACTAGAGGGGATTCTATAAAAAATATTATCATTTATCCACCTGCCAAACCAAGCTTACCCACGGTAAAAATTCTCATACACCCATGTACATACTGGGAGAAAAACATTCGTCCACCCCTGACACTAGTAGAAGCTCTTGAATTTAAGGATCAAACTGAGGATGACATAATCAATAATTTTATGAGTCAGCCACCCACATCTGGAAATTTAAATTGTCAAATGTTGAAAACAGTCCTTGAAAACGAAGATCAAGAGGATCCTGTAACAAACCTTGAGGATCAGAATATTCCCACAACCACTGTACGTAACAACATACTTATTGAGGTTGAGCCAGGAAAGGTTTTGAATATTAATAGCAATTTGGATGATGACCAAAAGTAGAAGCTCATAAAATTCCTTTGGAAGTATCAAGAGGAATTTTTTTGGGATTACCTAGACATGAAGGGTTTAGACCCACAACTATGCACCCATCACATTTATACCGACAAGGAAATCCGTTCCATTAGGAAACCCCAATGAAGGATAAACCCACACTTAAAAGAGGAACTACAAAAGCTATTAGATGTGAATTTCATTTACCCTATATCATATAGAAAATGGGTCTCCATTTTGGTAGTCATCCCTAAAAAAATGGGAAATGGAGAATCTACGTAGACTACAGAGAATTGAATAAAGCAACACAGAAAGACCATTTCCCCCTTCCATTCATTGACTAGGTCCTGGATACATTGGTAAGGAAATGGTTCTTTTCCTTCCTTGAAGGGTTCAGTGGTTACAATCAAATCTAAATAGCACCTTTACCTGCCCATGGGGTAATTTTTCTTACAGAGTTCTACCATCTGGGTTATGCAATGCCCTAGCCACATTTCAGAGGGCCATAATTAGCATTTTCTCTGACTTAATAAATGAGGAGATGGAAATCTATATGGATGACTTCACACCATATGGAGAATACTTTGATTAAGCTCTAGAAACACTAGAAAAGGTGTTAGAATGATGTATTTATACTAGGTTATGTCTAAGCAATGAAAAATTCCACACGATGATGACTAAGGGGGTGATCCTAGGTCACTACATTTTTGCAATTGGAATACAGGTAGATCCGGCTAAGATAGAGGTAATCCTTCTATTAGCCACACCTTGTACACAGACAGAGGTGCATATTTTGCTGGGATACGCAGGATATTATCGTAGATTTATAAATAATTTCTCACAAATAGCCACACCTTTGTATGCATTAACAAGAAATGTTGAATTCTATTGGACTAACAAATGTGACACCGCTTTTACAGATTTGAAGAAACTGGTCTCAACAACACGATTTTGCGAGGACCTAACTAGAAATTTCCTTTTCACATCTCTTGAGATGCATCTGATACATCAATAGGAGCCATCCTTGGCCAAGAAGAAGACAAAAAACCGCATGCCATTTATTATATCAGTAAAAACCTCACTCCTGCCAAATTAAATTATATCGTGACCGAAAAGGAGTTCCTAGCTGTCATTAATGCTATTAATCAATTTAGGCATTATATAAATGGCTATCAAGTGTTCCTATATACTGATCACTTTTCCATTAGATATTTATCCAATAAACCAATCATGAATGGGAGAATAACTTGTTTGTTGTTGTTGTTGTAGGAATTCGATATAACAATCAGAGATCATCTAGGAAAAGAAAACATAGTCGCAAACTTCCTGTCCAGGGTTCCAAAGTCAGATGACACCCTAGCAGTTGATGATCAGTTCCCTGATGAACATCTGTTTGTTGTAGCAGTAAAAACACCATGGTATGCAAACGTGGCAAATTATCTGGTAGTAGGGAAGCTACCTAGATAGTTAACATCAAGAGAATGGAAACTGATTGTATAGCGCAGTGTAAGATTCTCTTAGATTGGTGGATACCTCTTCCATATAGGGGCCGACATGCACATATGCAGATGCACAAGAGAAGATGAAAACTATGAGATCTTATGAGTCTGTCATGATGAACCTTGTGGCAGCCATTTCGCAGAATGCAGAACTGGGCATAAAGTCCTACAATTAGGCTATTATTGGCCTACGATTTTCAAAGACACAGAAAAATATGTCCAGGCCTATGATAGCTTCCAGAGGATGGGCTGCCTAGGCCAAACTGATGAAATTCCGCTACAACCACAATTGGTGGTAGAACTATTTGAATGGTGGGCGCTGGATTTCGTTGGACCATTCAACCCACCATCAAACTAGAAAGTCTACATGCTGGTTGCCACAGATTATGTAACCAAATGGGTAGAAGCAGTGGACTTGTCAAGAGCCACGGAAGAATCGGTGATTAATTTTAATTTTCGAGCTATTAATGCAATACGGTTTGCCATAAGAAGTGATAACCGATGGAGGGGCACAATTCATAGGTAATAAAATTAAAACCACCCTAAGAAATCACCATATCATCCACAGGGTTATGTCTCCTTACCACCAGTAGGAAAATGGGCAAGTCGAAAGCACCAACAAAGTCCTGGAGGAAATCCTTACCAAAACGGTAGCACCACATGGCTGAGACTAGGCCACTAGACTACCAGAAGCCTTATGGGCTTATCGTACAACCTGGCGAAACACCACTGTATATTCAACATATCAGTTGATATTTGGGAGAGAACCTATCTTCCCTATTGAATTTAAAATAAAAACTCTGAGAACAGCCTAGGAAGTGGGGTTGGACTTAACAGAAGCTCAAGCTAGAAGACTCCAACAAATAAATGAATTAGATGAAATATGACTACTAGCCCTGCAACACACAGTGATCATCCAACAACAGTGAGCTAAGTGGCACGAAAACCTTATAAACAAGAAGGTATTTCAAAAAGGAGATTTTGCACTCCTCTATGACTCCAGATTCCAAGATTTTCTAGGAAAACTACAAATAAGGTGGCTCGGTCCATATGAGATTCAGGAAGTACACAACAATGGCATACTCACCTTGCCCACCATAGATGGGTTTGGTTCAAAATTTCAAGTTAACGGACACAAAATGCGCCTCTATCACAAACCTCTCACGAAAGAATATTTTTGCTAACAAGTACGAAAAAATCCCACCATCCAAGTTGTGGCACAAGGAGGTGAAAACCCCACAAACTCAAGTACATGAGAGGTTTGCTAGCATCATTTGTAAGTAATGTATATAAATGTCTTATTTTGTTGTACATTCTTCATACTTGCAATTTTATTTTTATTTTTTTCTCATCCTCTTGTGAATTTTATTCTTATTTTTCTTGTTGTTAAAACCTTGAACAATTGTTGTTCAATCTCTGAACAACTGATGTTCAATATTTGAATACCTACTGTTCAATCGGATTGAACATCAGTGTTTTTATTTTTCTTGTTGTTCAAACCTTGAATGGCTGCTGTTCAATTCTTGAACGACTTCTGTTCCATCGAATTGAACAACCATGTTTTGGTGTTTTTATTTTTCTTGCTGTTCAAACCTTGAACAGTTGCTATTCAATTCTTGAACGACTACTGTTCCATCGGATTAAAAAACCATGTTTTGGCGTTTTTATATTTCTTGATGTTCAAACCTTGAACGACTGCTATTCAATTATTGAACGGCTGTTGTTCCATCAGATTGAACAACTGTGTTTTGGTGTTCTTATTTTTCTTATTGTTCAAACCTTGAATAGTTGTTGTTCAATTCTTGAATGGCTGTTGTTCCATTGGATTGAACAGCCATGTTTTGGTGTTGTTATTTTTCTTCCTGTTCAATGCTTGAACGACTGATGTTCAATCTTTGAATGGATACTTCTCAATCGAATTGAACAACCACATTTTTGCATTCCTATTTTTCTTGTTGTTCAAACCTTGAACAACTACTGTCCAATATTTGAATGGCTGAAGTTCAATTGGATTGAACAACCATGATTTTGAGTTATTATTTTTCTTGTTGTTCAAACCTTGAACGACTACTGTCCAATATCTGAACGAATGTTGTTCAATCAGATTGAACAACCATGATTTTGATTTTTTATTCTTCTCGTTGTTCAATCCCTGAACAACTGTTTTTCAATATCTGAACGACTATTGTTCCATCGGATTGAAAAACAAAGTTTTGCGTTTTATTTCTCCATGCTGTTCAAATTGAATAACCTTGTTTTATTTCATCCCATTATCCCCTTTGTCCAGCTAAAAGCATCTCTGAGCAGGAAATGGTAGTTGAAGAAGAAATGGAAAAAGTAAAATTACCAATATGATGACTCCTTGGCACTATAATCCTTAAAAAAGAAGCTGATAATGTGCATATATGAAGTGGAAGGCTAAGTCATCCCCAGTTCAAATATGTTATCATACAATATATGTCCTCATCATGGTATATCTTTCTGCACTATTTGAGTAATATCTCCCTCCAATATGAAGGAATGGGAATAAATGATATTAATTGTATTGGAATTCTTTCACTTCTTTCACCATCCATGACTCTTAAGGAGTTAATGAGCCTCCCTTCATGTATAAAGAGAAAATATTATGTGTTCATGTCAAATATTTAAGATGATGGGGGGTCTCATCACGAGCCAGCCTACCATGATCATAGGGATTTAACAAGTGACATGCCCACAATGGCTACTACACCATGGTAATGTCCTTCTCATATGCTTGAAGGACATGAGGTCTCATCACGAGCCGACCTGATCACTCTGTTACAATCCTAGTGAATGGCACTATGACTATCTGGCTATCACACCAGCACAATGACCTCCTTATAAATTAATATGTTATGATTCAAAAAGAAGTATTGTGCTCACATGAAAATTTTCAAGAGAGGATAGGGGGTCTCATCACGAGCTAGCCTACCACGTTCATAAGAGCTTAGCAAGTGACATGCCCACAATGGCCACCACACCAGGGTAATGACCTTCTTAACTGCTTGAAGGACAGGAGGTCTCATCATGAGTCAGCCTGATCACTTTTCTACAACTCTGGTGAGTGGCACTATGGTTATTTGGCTACCATACCAGCATGGTGGTCTCTCCACAAAATGGGCAGAATAACTATTTTTACATAAGGATCCCAACTCATTCTTTCAAGTTAAAATAGCAACCTTGTCAAGGCTATGAACGCTTGCTGGCAACAATGGCTCTACTTGTGGTATGAAAGTATGCTTCATCAATAGCCAATTAATTTTATATATACCTTATCTTCCATTCTTCTTCCATAAGTTATTACTCGAATTAGTTAGAATTATAATCTACAATAGGAATAACTAACAGAGATATGCTTACATATTTGAACCCTAGGATGACAGCACCAATCATTACTTGACTCATTCTTGCTTCTATCCTAAATTTTCATTAAATAAGGAAATCATATCATAATAATGGTTATAATATTCCCTTTCCCTTTCTGTTCACTTCCGCACAAGATGCAATTATGAAAATTTTCCAAAATTGACCTTTACACTACATATGCTAGTAATTACTCAACCACCTGAAGCTCGAAAGCCACAACTTGCTCCTTCACGTATAGGTCATAATTACCAAATGCTGACATTCCCCTATCTACATTCATGAATGGCAAAATCTCTCCTATAATTGAGGGTGTGGGCGCCCTTTCTTTAATGGAGGGGGTGTAATTGATATTAAATTGGAAAGCATGCGAAATCTCGACACAAATCCCGTTAGACACATCGATAAGACCAGTGGAACACTATAATTAAGGCATGAAGTTACCTGCACATAACCACAATTTATCTTTCGCTTGCATACAACATTCAGTCGAAACAACAGAGCCGAGGAAAAATACAATCAGATGAAGAAAGCATATCAGCTATGGGAGGAAATTCCCTTCGAAATGAGCTTGTAAACTTTCCAATTTTAGATACAGCTAGTGCCATCCTCTAGAAAGCTGGTTGGATGACATATGTACACCGATTACAAGGATTTGATATGGAAATTGCAATTGAGTTTCTGCAAAATCTGCAAGAAGGTCAAACCAGAATCAAGGGTCGAATTATACCATTCACGGAGGAAATTATTGCTGAAGTCTCCGGAATTCTAGCATAAGGAGAAAGATGGACAGAGAAACATCTCTTCCTACGAGAGGCAGTAGCAGTATATCAGGACCCGGAGGAACCGTTGGAGCAAAAATGGAGAGGGATTAACCCTACCTCTCTACACCATCCATGGCAGGAACTGGTGGCATTCATCCAAAAGTTCATTACATGTGACGGACGTCGGGCCGCGGTAAAACCTCGTCAGCTCAAACTCTTAGTTGTACTTAAGAAAAATATTTCATTTAATCTGCCTGCTTTCTTAAATTCCATATTTGTATGATACTGATGTTCGATTAAGAAAATCCAAAAATCCCCAAGCAGTAGTCAATCACCATGGGTTAATTAAACTAGTCATCATCCATGAGCTGGATAAGCAGCATATAGCCTAGGATCATTTGGCAACCCCGATGCACAGGAACCTGAAATAAATACCGACGAAATCAAAATTGAGCCCCCCAGGGTAAATAAACCAGGAAGAAAAAGGACCTGAACTGCAACCTCAGAACCAAGCAGGAAAAAACGGTCCAAAACGCTGCAAGGAACCTTGGACCTCATAGAAGAGGCATGGCCATCCCACCCTCAAAACACACCCTTACAAGACTTCGAGGAAGAAATGGCTCGAGTCCTAGAACAATTGAGGAAAGACTACGAATCCAAAAACCCATCGGGAGTAGAAGAACAAGAGGAACCCATAGATGAGTCCGCCACTGCGAGTAGTTCTAGTCACACTGAAGTCCTACCAAACCAAGAGAAAATATAGGACGACGAGACTTTGTCCCCTATTAGGAATTATGAGGTATAAAACTAAGGACAGGAAGAGGAAATAATTGAATCCGAAAATCAGTCAGGTGACACTTTCCCTGTAGAAAAAAGCACATAGACAGTCCCTTTGACACCAGGAGGTAGCACTGCTCACCCTAGTCGGGACCCTCATACAGAATTAAAATCTAAAGATCAAATAAGAAATACCATCACAGGAAACCCTGAGGTTGAAAATACCATTCCTGAAAATGGGAATACCGCTCCTCCACCACCTGCCGAAATTAGGACAGGTGAAAATTTAGATGAAAATAAAATTAGAAAACTGAGTAGGGCCTGCAGAAGATTAAAGAAAATGGTGAAATATCTGAGGAAAAAACTTAAGGAGGAGAGAAGGGCCCGAAAGCCAAAGAAAGAAACCACCAAGGCAGGAACTCAAACAGAACTAGTCACCAGCTTGATAAACACCGTTGAAGCTGAGATGCAGACTGACTTGGCTGACATTGTTGAGGCTGAGGTACAAACTGATTTGGTTGCCATTACAGAGGCTGAGGTACAAACCAATTTAATTGATATAGCTGAAACTGGGATACAGACTGACCAAGTAGGTACTTATAAGGCCAAAATTCAGATAGAACTAGCAAACACCATTGAAGCTTCTAAAAAAACTGAGCAGAAAACTACATAAGAGTAGGAGACCCAAACAAAGGAAGCCCCTACCTATACCCCCCTGGTAGAGAAAGCTATTTATCAGAAATTACACAATGAATTGGTGCAAGCACAACATGAGCTAGCACAATATAGAAAGGAGGTGGTGCTAGCACAAGAATACCAAGCATTACTAAATAAATTCACAGACCTCTCCTCTACATAAGATGAAACATTCGCCCAACTTAGAGAATAACACACAAAGCTAAATAGGGCACAAGAATAGATGGAGAAAGCCAAGAAACAAATCACCATGATCTGTTCTTTGTACAACGATGCACTATATTGCAGGGCACCAGCCACTAACTATTCCCTGCTCTTAACAGAACAATATTTATTGCTGAAAGTCAAGGCCATCAGGGCAGGAAAATATACAACTTTTAGGACTATAGAAGAATTTTTCCACTACTGTAATGAGAAAGATGAACAATTCCAATGCCTCCTATGTGAACTTTACATGCACAATTCCCTTTTAGAAGAGGACACAGACAACAATCATAGTCCCTTTGTAGGACATACCCAGCTCCAAGCCTTCCTCTCATTTGCCAAGAACCAGATTAAGTGGGCCAAGGCCTATAATATCTTCCAAATGAGAGAACACGGCATATACTTGTGGGTTATAGGGGAACCCACAAAACCCCTACAACTGTTTATCCAACACAATAAATTTATGTGAAGGCAAGGTGTAAGGACTTGGCTGGGGCCCATCCATAAGGACATCATAGAAAATGGACAGGAGTAATTTGAATACATTCGAGAGGAAGCCTTGACAAAAACTAAACAAAGGTGGGTGGCCTCCACGAATAACGTAAAGAATATGGAACCATTTGGCTACAGGAATTTCAAGGTTGCTGCCTCTAGATTCCTTTCATATAGTAATTTGGTCTTTAGCATGGGGCCTACATGGTTGGGATGTAGGTATAGAATAACTCTCCTTTGGTATCCTCCTGAGGACTATAATCATAATTATGAGTTACCGGAGGGGCACGCAAGTGTTGCCTTCACAATAATAAGACAAAAACAGGGTTTCAGAGCATCCAAGGAAAAGGTCTACCCTACCTACTCCTTAACATAACATCTCAACCATCTGTTTGCATGAGTACATGCAATGAGGTAAGCGGGGGAGTATGTTGGGCCCGAATTGAGGTACTTTTTCACCGTATAATTACTTCAAATTATTTCACAATTTTGGGAATTCTTCCTCTTCTTAAAAATAAAGAATTAAAAGATTTATGAAAACTAGAGCAATAGGGTTAACGACAAAAGGAGTTTTTCTATAACATAAATTGACTTATTGTATCTCTGGATGCAGGAAGGTAGAGTAGTTGAATCAATGGTAAATGGAAAGACAACTGACAGATGCAAACATATGGGATCTCAGTAACTCCCAGAAGCCGAAAGAAGGTAGACAGACGGATTTAAGTTCAAGAACTCAAATGACAGCCACACGCAGTGGGCTGTCGTTTGGAAAATACTTCCTTATTGTGTGAAATTGCCTTTAAAAGGACTAGGGATGAACTAGATAGGGAGTCGAAGTTAAATGGGAATTTTCCCTCTGTAATCAACGCGTCAAGATAGAGTTGTCATGTTGTATTTCTGCATTATCTTTTGAGTTTTGATGTTTTGAACAATTACCTTTTGAGGTTTTCACCGCGTTAGAACTTCTAGTGGTATGGGCCAAACCTTTGGGAGTTTCTTCGCCAATTCTGTGTTGCATGTTAGTTACAGAATTCATGTTCAGCTATCCAATGCGGTTGTAACATACCTTTCTACTCAATAAAGTTACAGTTGTTCTTCCTTCAGAATATTTTAGCATTTGTATTTCTTGATTCATAATCATCGCATTTCATATTTTATGGTTTATAACAATATTTCATCACCCGTAGATGTTTCCAGTTCATTCCAATACCTTTGCAATCGATTTACAAATCGTAAGATAATTATTTTTCGATGTTACTTATCTTTATGGATTACATTGTTCTGTCAACACGGTAAAGTGTCCAATTATTCATTAATGTCAATGAGTTAGTTTACAAAGATAATTCAATTGCAAAATTATATAAGTGAGTGTTGTAAAATTCATTTAGATTGCTTCGTTTAAGATTGTTGTTCAATTTGTTTAATATTTTTGTTCAATTCATTTAGATTGTTGTTCAATTCACTTAGACTACCGTTCAATTCATTTAGATTGCTGTTCAATTCACTTATATTGTTGTTTAATTCATTCAGATTACAGTTAAATTCATTTAGATTGTTTTTCAATTCATTAAGTTGTTGTTCACATCATCATCCCTCTGTTCAATCATAGGCTTGACAGAATAACCAGCCATAACCTACCAAGTCATTCCTTGTTAAGTTGATTGAATTGAGAAGGCTAGGTAATCCTTTCTCATAAACAATATAGAGTATCTATCAGTCGATCTCACTTTCATATACTATGTTGACACTCTTGAAATAAGAAGACTTACCTCGGGTTGATAATTAAATGAAAAGCACTAGGGTTGCCTATAATAAGCCACCTTTGTGAAACCAACAAAAGGTTCCTCCACACAGTGAAAGCTCCACATAATGAAACATTGACTATGACCAAATCAAATTTATTTAATAATAATTTTTATCAGTTTCTAAAAATAGAAAGTGTTATCACTAAAAATTGGTCATCTAATCACTTCTAGTTAGATGGATCAAAGTACACCATGAAGGACCAATTTTACCATAGTAAAATTGCTTTCACTATAAGAATAATCTAAGAAACCATATTTTATTAAGTTATTTCTCGTTAAAACAAGAAACCGAATGAGGAATAATTAAATAAATCCTTATTAATTTGATTTTCCTCTAGGAATAATTAATTAAACCATGGTTTAAATAATATTCCTCGTCATATTTAACCCAATTATGAGAAATAAGTAGATAAATCAATATTTTTCTTATTTTTCTCTAGGAATAATTAATTAGATCAGTATTTAGTTATTATTCTTTGTTAAATTGTACTAAATCACCTAGGAATAATTAAACAAACAATCAATTGTTTATTATTCTTTAACCACATTCTTGAAATGATAAATAAATTACTTATTTGTTTATTATTTCTAAATAAAGGTATTTAACCAATTTAAATAACTTTTCCCTCTAACAAAATGTAATAAAATATTCCAAGCGGTTAGATCTAGATATTGGTTAATAATATTTTATTATTCATCATTATCTAGGATAGCTCAATATTTTGTTATAAATAGGAGGGTTTTTCCATTCATTCTTCACTTTGATCATTCTCATTGTCGCTATTATTTTCTTTTTCCATTTGAACTCCCACTTGAGTTCAACACATGCTTTGGGTTTTCTACACCATTGAGAGAGAGAAACTTCTGAAGTTCAAGCATTGAGGAAAACCAAGAACCCACCCCATTGAGGGGGGCATGTAACATTTACTTGTTTCCTTCACTAGGTGTGACATAATATAAAATAATTCTTTAATCTTGTCTTGTCTGGTAGATACTTGGAGTTATTTTTGCATAAATTACTATTTCTTTTTGTTGTTTAACTACTTTTACTGCATAAATATGGGGTTTTGCAGGAATTGTTCTAATTGTCTATTGCAAATCTAAAGAGTTGCACAATCACTTCTATTGTTAGGGATATTTGTTATGCATAGCTAAAGTAGGATATTTTTGTACACCTTCGATAATATTTTACATTAACAAAAAGGACTTATGATACACTAAACTATTTTGCTAAAGTTGAAAGCAGGATCTCATAATACATTAAACTATGGATTTTATTTTTCAAAGTCTTGTGAAAAACTCCATATTTCATTTTTCAATAGTCAATCCTAAAATATATTTTGTAATTAATTCAGAATACACTTGTAGATTTTCTTTTCTTAAAGAAAATAAGAATTTAAATAACTTGTGTCACACTATGTATGTACATATTCACTCTACATATATATAAAATGTTATCAAAGTTTTAAAAAATTATTTAAAAATTAAATATTTAACTTGTCAAAGTGCATGTAGAGAATACCCATTGTTTTTGTGATCATAAGCTTCCTGAGAACTATAATTGTAGGAGTTTGTTTCATTGTGTTGAACTTACAATGAAAAATTCCATTATGGGGATGAAGCTTATCTCTGTTTTAACATGAAGAAGTTTATTAGCCTCAAATAGTGAAAGCTTTCATTAACAAACTATAGACCTAAAAATCATTAATATAAATTATATTAACTTAACTTTATGTCCAAATCAGATTTATTTAATAATAAATTTTATTAATTGCTAAAAACAATTAATATTATTATGAAAGCAAGTTTTGTGTCATTTATGAAAGTTGTTATCTAATTATTCTAAGTTTTGGATGGTTTTTCGTTATTTATTTTTAAAATTTTTTTATATGAATTTATAAGAATAACAAATTTGATTTGTAGATTTTTCACAATGTAAATGTTAAAAAATCTTAATAACATTATATTTATTTATAAAATCAATAAATAATTAAAAAATAAAAACATAATCTAACAAAAAACTATTTAGCCAAATTCCAACCAAAAGTTCCAAAACATTGAGTAGTTGCAACTTTTACGAATACGGTACAGAAAATAATGTTGTACAATAGCCAAACTTCTCAAAAATGAACTAAATTAATGCTCATAATGTATTTACAAATAATTAGAGAAAAATATTGGAAGGAACTAATTTTTACAAATAGCGTAGTTTCAAATAATTACATAAAAACATTCAGAGAATCTTATTGAATTGATACAGATCGCGTATTTACATACAATTATGAAGAAACATGTGTCCGTAATAGAAAAGGAGGAATTAAATTGTTGAAGTTTGCAACAAGAAACAATGAAATTGGCATCCAGAAACAACATCCTTGATCCTAGTGAAAATTAAGCACCTACACTAGGTGGGGCCCACACAGACTATTTTTGGGTGTATGTCTATTCATATATGTATGTGCATAATCTATTTATATAATGAATGTCTATTTATATATGCATGTCTATCTTTATTATCCCTTAATATAAATGGACAATAAACTATAATATATTCTCAATGTGGACTTGGAAATAGTTAAGTGAAGTGGAAAATCAGTTAGCTAAGTGAATTTCAAGTTAAGAGTTATTTGGTGGGACATACAGGTTGAATTTAGTTATAAAATAATGTTTCTAGTTGTAACATATTTTAAAGTGCAATGATGCATGAGTTGTGCAAGTTGTAAATCAGTTTAACTCAATTAAGTGAGTTAAAGTCAGTTGTGCTAGTTGTAACTGCAGATACTTAGTGAGAGATCAAGTGAATTAAATATTAATTAATTCACATGTAGTGATCTCACATGCAACTGATGTTTTTACTATTATTAGCTACATGCATGTCAGATCCAGTGGAGACCCAGTTGAGTTCTAGGTGAAAGGGAAGATAAATATCAATTGTGACATTATCCGGTTGCACACATGCAACCACACACACATTGGATGTGCCCATGATATTTACGCAGTCAAGGAAGGAAAGAAATCCATCATTCAGGGTTCTTTACCATCAGGGATTGTGCAATGGAGGTAGGTTGTCTGGAGTCAGTAAATTGGCTAAGGGACTTACAAATTTTTGTATGATAGTGTGAGACAATTAGCTCATGTACTGGGAAATCTTGTATTGGAGATTTGTATGTAATTGTTTCATGATCCATGATATAATATACAATAGAAGATAGTGGGGTTTTTAGCTTAATATTTCCCCGGGAAATTATTTGTGTTGTGTGTGATTGATCTTTCTTCATGATATGGTAAATGACGATTGTGTTTTTAATTCCACAAATATTTGTAGAAGTGATTATGTATTTAACAGTAGCACATTTTTAGATCAGGAGAATCCAGGACATAAATTTATTTTGTATAATTTCTACATGGTATCGGAGCACAGGAAATTGCAGAAGTGAAGCAGGAGCTGAGTTTGTGGTTGGAAAGCATTTGAACTTGCAGAAAGTATTTCTTGGTGATATATCTAATTCAAGATCAAAATGGCTTTCAATGGCTTGAGGTTAGAGTATGCACTCGAGGGAAGCTCAAACTACATTTCTTGGAAGGACAAGATGGAGGTAGTATTCGAAGACAATGACTTGAAGGAATTCATTGAAAAATATGTTCCTAAGGCAGATGCTTCAGATGTTGCAAATCTTGTTGCATGGAAAAATAAAGTGGCAAGGGCAAGGAGGATCTTGTTGGAGGGAGTACGAGACCACATTGTCTCAAGCCTCCATGGGAAAGCCACACTGTATGCTATGTGGAAGGCTTTGATGGATCTATTCTAAAGCAGCATCGAGCATAGGAAATTGGTGCTCAAAGATAAACTTAGAAAGATCAAGATGGAAAAGAACGACACTATTTTGGTATACTTAACAAAGTTTGTCCAATGTCGAGATGAACTTGGGAGTGTAGGAATAACTGTTGCTGATGATGATTTGGTGAGTTTGGCTCTCCTAGGAATTCTTGAGATTTGGAAAATTTATGAAGACTATGAATGGATGGGAACAATTGCAGGATTGGGAACGACTGTGGTTGGATTTGGTGCAGGAGGAATTCAGGCGGAACACCAGAGATGGATCTTCATCAAAGCATGATGATGAAGAGGATTGTACTTTAGCTGCCAAGGTGAAGAAGGGGAAGGGGAAGAAATTTCATTCTAAATCTGAGGTCGGTGAAGATGGAAAGGAGGAAAACATGTCCAAAGTGAAGTGTTTTCACTATCACGAGCATGGACATATTGCCACAAATTGACCACAAAATAAGAAGAACAAGATGGTTGTTGGAGCTGCAATTGGTGAGGCCCTTGCCTCACAATTTGATCTTGAATTCTCACTTATTGCATGCATGGTGTCAAGTGCAATGAGTTTCACTAGTAGAAAATGATGAAATTAGTGACTAGGTGACTAAAAAATTTAGTCACCACAACTATTTCAATTGAATTACTACTAAATTTGAACAATTTAAAGTGATCCAACTAAAAATGACTAACTTAAACGAATAATTTAGTATAGGGGTAAAATAAACGACTATATAATAAGTGACCCAACTAAAAATGACAAACTTAAACTACTAATTTAGTCTAGGGATAAAATAAACGACTAGATAATAAGTGACCCAACTAAAAACGACTAACTTAAATGACTAATTTAGTCCATGACTAGATAATAAGTGAAAAAATTAAAAATGATTAATGTAAATGAACACAATAGTATAAGAATAAAAATAATACCAACTAGCAAGTAAAATAAGTATATGATTTAGTCATTCATGCTAGTCATTTTTAATTGTGTCACTCTGGAAATGGAACATTGCAATTTTGATATTAAACTGTTACATTTCACTAAAATTTGACACTGCATATGGATTCAGAGATAAAGGGAGTCTATGAATCCATCTCCAGTGTTAAAATTCAGAGACAAAGGGGTTGCTTCCCCACATTCATGGATGCATCCACAATAAAATTTTCAGTGTGCACTGACGCACTTTACTCAAGAGATTTGATCTAGGCATTTGATAGTGTAAAACTAGCCAAATACCCATCAACACTAATAAAAAATTGTTTAGCTAACCCTTATTTTCCATGTGAAAATACTTAAGAGACACTTTTCCACATTTGTGAATACATGTTAAAAAGAATTATAGCCCATGTAATCACAAATTAATTATAAACATATTGCTATATATTCTTATGTTTTGATATGAAAGTGAATGTATAAAAAGCTCTTCAATAAAATGAATGTTTAAAAATGTAATCATAATATTATTCATTAAAATAAAGGTGAAAAACTTCTACAAAACTTAAACAAACATTATAAATATTAAAATTAGTTTAAAATATGAATTAATCTATTTTTCCATTTTCTTATTTTACAAAAAAAAATATTTTTATTTTTAGTTTTTATTTTTTCAAAAAAATAAAAAATTTCTCTTCAAATTGAAGACTTTGTAAATATTTAAAAAATGAAAAACTATTCAATAACTAAACTTAAATCAAAACATAAATCAAAGTGGTGGAGGGAAAAATCAAAATGATGGAGGGAAAATAAAAGAAAATATTAAAAAATGAAAGATCAATGGTATATTGCCATACAACATTTCCAAATTCCTTTTTGCTATCACTGCGGGCGGGGAAAACCAAAACCATCAACACCATTTTGTAATGCTGCTTAATTATCCTCTGCTTGTGATAGCTGGAATCTCTATCAGATGAGGAAAACAGGGTACTCTCCTTAGCAGGCGGAGAGTGTACTCTACAATGATCTCGTGTTGGAGAGAAGGTATGCTTTACTCATACAATTCGATTATTGTAAACCAACACCAAGTCAGAAAGAAACCAAACAGAGAGAGAGGGGCACATTTTACATGTCAATGTAAATTTATGGCATAAAAATTCCATGCGTTCTGTGGGATTTGGAGCCATTTTCTCTCTGTCTTTGGTTTTTAAACTAAAATGAGATTGAATTTGCTGATCTTTGGGGATTTTTTTTTTCCACTGAGTAATGTGATTGAATTTGCTGACGGTTTGGGGGTTTTGTCCAGTTATTTATGTAGCAGAATGATGAATTGGTGGATCTATCCCTACGGTTGCATGAAGCTCCAATGTAGGAAGGTTTGAAGGGTTTGGCCCGGCTTCTGGCAGAGGGCATAAAAAAATACTGTTTAATGAACTGCGAAAAGAAGATGTTGTGCCCTATTGGTTTACGACGGTGAGTGTCATCCATGCTTGCACCCATTTAAGAGCTCTGCAAAATGGCATTTGGATCAATGATTACATAACTAGAAGTGGGTTTGAATTATATGTTTTTGTTGGAACTTCACTCATCGATATGTATGCAAAGAGTAGGAGTATAGATATTGTGTGTGTTGTGTTTGATAAAATTCATGAAAGTGATATGGTGTCTTGGAATACCATGATTTGATTATTGGAAATGTGGTCAATGAGAATGCAAATGAAGCTTTGATGTTGCTTAGATTAATGCAACTGGCATGCATTGAACCTCACTTTGTCACCATGGTGAACGTCCTCCCAGCTTGTGCCCAGTTAGCAACTGTGCAATGGGGTAAGTGGATTCATTTTTATAATATTAGAATAGGATTTGTGTCTGATATTTTAGTGGGGATTTCTCTCAAATATATGTATGCAAAATGTGGAAAAATTGAAATGGCATGCAAATTTTTTGATGAGATATCTAAATGAGGGGGTACTAAGTGTATGTGACTGTGAAATTCATCTTCGCTAGCTTCCACTAAAAATTGCATGCGAAAAATCAGAAGCCATATTTGGTCAGATCACATAGAGAAGCAATATGAATTGAAACAGAGCCTCGAATCTCTAAAACGATGTTAACCAATCCATTCAAAAGCATCCTACTCTATGTTGTAGACAAACCAACAAAAAATTAAAAGAGGCATAGGATTCTAACAGATGATTGTTTGTCAATATTCTGACCATATTTCAATGCTGCTATACAAGATATAAATGGCTCCACCCCGCATTCTAAGCTACAATATTTTCTTTAAATTTTGGAGCATAGAAGTGTGTATTACTCACTGCAATTCGTCATTATAATTTCAATAGAATACTCATTTTGGAAGTCAGGGTAGTGAGTTATTAGTTAAATAGGGTACATGATCCAAATCCTACATGTAGTTAATGTCAAAATCATAAATTCCTTCAAAATTCAACCAAGAATGTGCAAAAGGCAGTATAAAATGATCCTTGCACACTTTAGAGACTGTAAGAAGAACTAACATTCTACATGTAACTAATGTCAAAATCCGAAATTCCTTCAAAATTCAACCAAGAATGTGCAAAAGGTAGTATAAAATGATCCTTACACCCTTTAGAGATTGTAAGCAGAACTGTTATTTGCAAGTATCTCGTAATAGATAAAAGGACCTGCATGTTGCCTACAAACGCTTGCAAGGAAGCTTGTTACCATTGCTTCAAAATAGGAGATAAGCCAATAAGAATACAAACCAATACATAGTAGAATGAGAAAGAGTGGATTCATTAATTCATTATATGGCCTCTTTCTCATCGACTGTAAATTCTTGGCATAACACCCAAAATATGCAACAAGAGAGCTGATGAACATAAGTGGGAATCCTTGTGATTTTGTCCTCTACGAACACTGTTGGGCAATTCTTCAAGGACATAGTCACCTCCTGGCAGTAGATCCTTCAACAGGGTAAAATTTAGAAGGGTTTGAGGGCATGGTGGGAATATCTGAAATGATTCCCTTGTTGCATGGAGCCAAACTACTGCCTCGACTGATCTATCTATTGTCTCCTTTTATTCTCTACCTTTGAGACCAAACTTGCTAATAAATTTATGCACAGTTACCACCTCCTTAATCAATTCTAGCTAGTAATGACGATGGGCTGAGGCAGTCAATTCAGGGAACTCCAGTATTAGAGGATCTTCCCTACAATTGCATAGCCAATTCCCAACTCTTCAATTCTTTTTTTATTATCAAGAAACAAAACTTAGATTATAATAGATAAATTATAGCATATCTCTTAGACCATGGGTTAATAAGGGAACAAAAATTGAGTAAAAAATAATGAGAAAAATGAATTCTACAATTTAATATAGATGAGATGTATCAGAAAAATATATTTTAGTCATAAGTAAAAAGAAGAAGAAGAAGAGAGAATGTAAAAAACAAATAAAACATTACAAATACATTGAATTAATATAAAACTGAATGGTGCACCTATCTTATTTTTTCATAATAATATTCATTGTGGAATACCATAGCCCCTGTTCATATTGTCTGAGATCCTTTAAAAACTCTTCACTTCACATTGCTAAAGCCAAAAAAGAAATAAGAGGTCATGTTTAAGCTTTTCAGCCTGAAATCTGCTATGACTAGGGGAGCTCATAATTTACATGTCACTAGATTCATAAGAGATGGTCTTGTCAAAGAGAAGGCCACCCCATGGACCTGTTGAACCAGCTTTCTCTTGCTGCTTTGAATCTGCTGAAAGATCAAACTTTATAGGCTTGTCATACATAATGGCTTCGGAGGTTTTGAAATACGGTGCATAGTTAGTCAATGTCAACTGCCCTGATCATGCACCCATCAAATCAAAAAATTCCTCAGGTCTATATATTCTTTATTTGATTAATCTATATGGATACCAACAATAATATACATATGTATATACCTAAAAGGGTTGTTTTTGTTTAAAATAAATATGTGTTCGAGTGATGAGAATAAATATTGTAAGGGTGACTGCCAGCATGGCAATAAGTATCTGTTAGATAACTTACATGTGAATTGTAGAACTTGACAGTTTAAGGGCCACATCACCATACTACATTAGATTAAAGCTTGATTGGTAGCACCTGTAAGCATTATTTGAAGTAGTATGGTGACATTTCCCATTCTCCTTGACTGAGATGGCCATTAAATAGTAGATCAATATTGTCAGTCTCCACAATCCTTATCAATATACATAAACTAATTAGACATATATAAATACATACCCAGCCAGCTTGTACTACCAATGTGACACACTACTCTTTGTGTCACTCCACTTCCATCAACGTTCAATATTATCTCCCCCTTTGCAAGATTTAAGATGGGAATCTTCTGTTTCTTCAAATCGTTTTTAGATCTGGTCGATACAGATAATACCATGCTAAAGCACCAAATTTTACATTAAAGGTTCCTCTAGCTTGTCTCTGTCATAACAAGGGTTCTAACTACCTGAAATTAGTACAGTGGAGGGTTTCACAACTCGTCATGTTGTCATAGCATTTTGGTTTAAACTGCGTAGAATATTTAGTACGAAAAATTTTGGACTGAACCAGGGAGTTTTCCTATTGAAAAGGTGAATTAACACATTGAAACGTTGAATAAAAGGGCTAAATCCATGTCAAAGCCAAGCCGATTAGCTGAGAACTTATATTTGTGAAAATATTTTAGTATTATAGATTTTCAGTGACTTAACAAGTGCAGTTGGTATAAACTTCATCTTCTAATGTTATCTGATATTTTTCTTTTAGTAAATTTTAGTGCCACATTTTTATTAAAATAGGGTTAAAAACACAAGTCTAACAAGTCCAAATTTTAGTGCAAAGTGTTTCAATTGAAAAAGAGCTCAAAACACCATGAGGGTAGATATTTTCTAGAAGTTCCAATTTTTAGGTTCATTTTTTCTAAAATTTCATGACCATTCAACAATCAGTATCATCCTTTTAACGATGGATGTCGTCTTTTTAAATTGGACCAAAATATATGGTACAAAAGTGGACACAAATACACAGTAGAATGAGAAAGAGTGGATTCATTAATTCGTTAGATGATGTAATGTCTCATTAAGTCATTACATAGTAGGAGAAGAGGAGTACATTTCATATATACCAAATACCTAACTAACAAAACCACATTTAATACTATATTAAATGCCTCATAAGTACATCTTCTATTTGGCAGCTTTGGCAGCTCAATTTCACAAATTTTCTAGGTGGCGATTAGTTAAAATTTGTATGAAAACTATCAATGTTATTCATTATCCTCTGCTACATGTTGGCTTCTCTTTTGGTGGCTTAATCACTTGGATTCAGTGGCTCTACCATGAACAAAAGCTATACATTTTGACATCTCTCTTGGCAGCTACCCACTCACTCACAACATCTCTAGCTTGATTCTTTGGTTATTCAATAGATAATATCTACCCATGTGATGATAGGATTCACAAAAGGAAAACCTATAAAGTTCCTATGCTTAGTGTAACTACATGAGTTGAGAAATTTATTTGATATCATCAATTCTATGATTCTTTAGCCTGCTTTCTGCAATATTTTTGTGGGTTTTTCATTGTGTTATGAATTCCCACAGTTCTCACAGTTTGATTGCATACATATACCATGTTGAATTTCCATGACCTCGGGTCTAGGATAGAGTATTAAAATATTTGACGCTCCAAACCAAGAATCTCAACAAAACTACTTTTCACGATAGAATATAAACAACAGTAAATCACATATGCATAGAATATAGACAACTTTTCAATTTTTCAACCCAACTTCGTTATATTAACAACATATAATACAATAGTCAAAGGTTAACATATCAAGGATAATGGCCCTCATACATCCACTAGTACAAGATACAAACAAGATACTTTGACCATCTGGTTGTAGTGAAATCTCTCAGCCTTCTTAGTCATACCCTGTACTTGCCTGGTCCTTCAGCTTCCGAGTTGCAACTCCTACCTCTATCAATGCTCCAAGTCCATATGGCCACTAAATCTTGGCTATCCAATATTCTCTCTAGTTGTGCCTCAGTCCATCAAGGTGAAAACACATCGAGACTCTTGTTGAGTTTTTCACAACTCCACTTGTGAACAACTCACAATCTGCCCACTCCTTCTCCTCAACTACTTAGGACATCAACCCACTATGGTATTCTTTTGCTGCAATGATGAAGACCAACATAGGGCACGAAGGGCTACCACCTATCACTCCAAGATATCCATCTCCCACAATGAACACAGGTTGGGAGGACTGCCCATCATCTGCTATAGAAGTCCTTCTCCACACACACGTCTCAGGCTCCACGATCTTACTCCTGGTTGGCCAAAATCTTGAGCTCCACAACTGTCAGGCTTGCAGTCACCTTTTTCCATCAAGGTGTTGTACTTTGGCTCCAAAATGAACACTATCATGTTGTCCTCCACTAGACCATAAGTGCCGAATCTCGTTCACACTTGGTCCTCTATCATGTTTTCCTCCAACAATCCATGAGAGACCAAGTCCATGCTGTAGCATTTTCACCTAGATAGGGAATCCCCACACCTGGGATACCCTTACACATGGCTACCCATGAACTTTATCAAATCGTTGTTTTCCCTACAAAAAAGGAGCTATTACGCAAATCTAGGCACCTCAATGTGTCCTTGCTTAGGACACCATCGAACCATCATACAAAGGTGCATCTGCAACATACCTTGATGTTGTCCTCTTGCCTTCTGATCTAATGTGTTTTTTTTCACCTTGGTTGCTTGGTAGGCCTCCCAAAAATCCATGTGGGCTCCTCCAAACAACTCCTAAGGCCTCCTCAAGCTGCCCATCAAACCGATCCACACAATAGTCATCACTTTGACCCAAAACTTGATAAATTCTTGCTCCAATTTTGTTTCCCAATCACTGTGGCAACTATCACTGGTTTAGGGCATCTAACCATTAGATCTACCCCCTCCTCATTGACTTCCACATGCTACCCTATCATGATTTAAAACTGATCGACAAGTTAGGATCTAACATCTAAAGAATGCACTGAAATGCATACCTTAAGCTCACTTTTTTGATGTCTCCTTCATTGCTGCAATCTAGGCCTGGTTAGGGCATTACACAGTCCCTTCTTCTAGCCTTTGATTCTGCCCAAAATTGCTCTATATTAAAGTGGCTACCCTTTGGAATTACCCTCCTCCTCAACGTTGTTGTCCTGTGCATGAACCAACCCTAACACTGCCCTACGCAGCTCTGTTTAGGTTGGTTTAGCCCTACGGCCTTCCCACAATAGCCATCTAGGGATGCAACTATCTCTTCCAAGGGTCTAAACACCCTAACATACCCCCAAAACATACAAAAATTCTCTCCTCTACCTCAGCCCTCTAGAACAACAAATCGACCTTCATAACAGTAACCAAGAGTGCCCTGAACTTCCCTCTTCTCCACACTCTCAGCCCTCTTATGCTTGTGGCCCAAAACATAAGTTTGCTTCTCCTCCATGAGCTATATTATTGTGATGTGTTGCACACAATGGATGCCTAAAACACAAGTGCTCACTCTTCTTTTATAGAAATAATGAGGGGCTTCAACAAATTATGAAGAGACACACCTATTGGACTTATTTACATCAAGCCAACATGACTTGAACCAATAATTAACTTATCAAATTCAAAAATTAATTTCTCTCTAACAAAAACTCAAAATCAGATGATTATCATTGCGTTGGAATTGTTTTGCCGAGCACTATCATCCTCATCCATCCCATGTCAAAAATCCATAATGGTTTCCATGTCAAAAATCCATAATGGTTTTGGCCCAAATCACGATGGGTGCAAAACCCCCAAGCTTTGATCTCAAGCCCACAAGCCCATTTTTTGCGCTTTGACCTCTAACCCTTGAACACTAGGGCTTGGAGTACCTCCCAAGCTACACAAAAATAAACACTCATAACACGTAAAGTTGTTCCCTATGTTCAAGTTGTTCTCATTCTGCAATCACAATCTTCCCAAATAACCAAAGTGATCAAGCAACAAAGGTTGGGTATTTCTCAAAAAGTTTATCAAAATGTGGTGAGGGTTTTAAGGTGATGGATTTATAGCCACCATAGCTCCTAGCAATATTTGTCCAAATTTCTATTATGACCCTAATTTTAAAATTCTGCTACAATTTTGCATTTATTTTCTTTGGCAAGAATTTGGTTACTTGTCAAAAGGTATATGCTCAAGAGCTAGGATGCCCCTCCAATAAATCTATCACAATCCTCCATAAGTGGATCTCATAGATAAGTGGGCAAGCAATGGTCAAATAGTTGTTACGAAAACTCCTCAAAGGGTGACCTAAACATGTGTGTCAATAAGATGTGGGGCATTCCTTAAATCATGCCAACCAATCCCATATGTAGTGGATCTACGTAGATAGAACTGTAAAGCAAGCAATGATTGTAGTCTATATCAGGGCATACCATAATATGCTTATAATCCTTCAATATGAACAAGGGTGTTTACCTCATGAATATAAAACCATGCTAGAGCATATTCAATCACCCCAAGAACAATTTCAATTCAAGTAATAGCAGGGGGTTAATGCTAGAGTGTTGTACATCATCATGAATCTATTCAAATGATTATGTGAAAACGATGTTGGCATAGGCCAAAAATGCTGGGGGATTTCATCAAGTGAGGCATACAAAAACGTGTATCATTAACCATCTAATGATCACAGGGGATTCACAAATAAGTCGGCTAGTATGAAAGGAAAACAATCATCATCAAGGCAACCCAAACATCAACATCATCAAGACATCTATGATTACTTCATCAATAACCTCATCAAATGCAATCACGACTCTAGGGACATCTAAAGGTCATCCTGTAAACCTCCCTTTGTGATGGAAATGACAAGAGTATTGAAAATATTCACAAGTGTAGGCCTCCTATAACATGAGAGGTAACATGCCACTTATAACATGAGAGGTAACAAGCCAGAGGGCCAAAATTATCCAAGAGAAGCTTGCTTGGGTGCAGTCTTCTACTGGATTAGTTCTCATGCCATATGATGGGTAACATGGTCCACAAATCATGCATTTATTTATTGGTTGGGGATCCCCACCAGCCTGGGAGGATATGCTGTCATTTCCCTACCAAATATGTTATATGTGCACCCACACATGGGGACACCTACCTTTCCAATTACCCATACATATATCAGAAATGACAAGTGATATTTTCTATATTCATACATAACTGTGTTAGATGAAATTCTTTTATGATTTTATGTGTTCTATTGCTGTCACTGATAAATGATATAGTCCATTCTCATGAATGCATTCGATTTTTTTTTTATCCTTGTCTCTTTTATCTTGATGGGACCTAGTTGCATTAAGGATGTGTCCCACCCCTAAGGGATGCATCCATTGATGGATCAATCAGTGGATATATGATCAATTTTAGTCCACCCTTAATGGATCCGACCACCATCATATGAAAAATGAAAGTGGGTTGGCTTAGAATTTAGTGTTTCCTTGTCCATGAGGTACAAAACAACTATTGGGGACATATATTTTTCTTTTGGGTTGTTACCCCCACCCAGAAAATTGGTGATGTAAATGCTCCTAAATATGGGTAGATGTCCCTCAACTGTCTTAGGAATATCTAGTTGCCACCTTCAAAACTAGTTCCTCTTAAGTGCACTTGATGAAAAGTGGAAACAAATATAGCATTCCCTTGGGTGCGCTAGAATGGGATACAGAGGAAGGAAAGCAAGCTGGTGTTACTATTAGAGCTGTCAGTAAATAAAAAATATTGGCAACAAAATATAGAGTTCAAGACTGTATTCTTCTACTAGTCACCATGCTTAATAATAAAGACTTGTTATCTAGATTCACCTTGCTTAATAGTAAATACCCTATGACGTGGAGGATTGTTGGGAATATCACAATACTTTTTTAGGTGACAATCAAAATATTGTCCAAATTGTAGAATCTAATCATTTCAAGTCACTTTCGTAATATTGTTTTTAAGGAAATATATGTTCTTTATGAAGCAATTCTTAAAAACCTTCAACAAAGTCTCAGGTTATTGCAACATTTTGTTATCTACTAAGTATATAGGAGTTGTTACTTAAGCACCCTTACTACTTTGCTGAGATATTTGTTAAGAAATTTTGCTTGCCACATTATCAATTATATTGAAATGTTGGAAGTTGTTGTATTTTAGTTTATCCCAATGGAGTTGCCTAAATTCCTTAATATTATTCAACAAGTATTTTAGCACTCTACATGCTATTGGAAAATGAAGTCATTTTCTTAGCAGTTGATTCCTTTTTCCTTCTCATTAGTGTGAATACATTTTTTTCGGTTTCTTATGATTAATCATTAACCTATAAATCTAACAAATCTGTATATGCCCATTACTTCAATAGTTTTGACAGTAGTATATGGTATTGGTTGCATATTGTTAAGTTGTCATTTATCATTCGTCTTATTTGATTGTATGTATTTTGTAGGTTTTTGGCCATTTTTTTCTTGTAATAACGTTTTTGGACATTTTTTCTAGCTGGTGCACTTTCTGGAGGTTTCTCTGACACAGAAACTAGCTTAGAGGCACCAAACGTTTCAACATTTTCGGTAGCATTTCTAGTATATTTTGAGGGAATTGAACTAGACAAACATGCTTGTTGGCTATTAGGATGAGGCCATCACCAAAACCTCATCAAATGCAATCACGACTCTAGGGCCATCTGAAGGTCAACCTATAAACCTCCCTTTGTGATGGAAATGACAATATAAGTAAAAATGTTCACAAGTGTAGGCCTCATATAACATGAGAGGTAACAAGCCAGAGACCCAAAATTCTCCAAGTGCAACCTGCTTGGGTGAGGTCTTCAACTAGATTAATTCTCATGCCATATGATAGGTAACAGGGCCCACAAATCATGCATTTATTTATTGGTCGGGGATGCCCACCAGCCTAGGAGGATTTGTTGTCATTCCCCTACCAAATATGCGAGATGTGCACCCACACATGAGGACACCTACCCTGAAAATTACTCATACATACATCATAAATGACATGCGACAATTTCTGTAAGAGTCAAAGATTCAAGTCTTCATACATAACTGTGTTAGATGAAATAATTTTATGATTTTATGTGTTCTATTTGTTTCACTGATAAATGATATAGTCAATTCTATATGCATGATAATTTTTTTATCCTTTTCCCTTTTATCTAGGATGGGACCTAGTTGCATTAAGGATGTGTCCCACCCCTAAGGGATGCATCCACTAATGGATCTATTAGTGGATCTATGCTCGTTTTCATCCCACCTTGAATGGATCCGACCACCATCATATGCAAAATGAAAGTGGGTTGTCTTAGAATTTAGTGTTTCCCTGTGCATGAGGTATAAGGCAACTATTGGGGAAATCTCTTTCTCTGTTGGGATGTTACCCACATCCTAAAAAATTGGTGATGTACATGCTCCCGAAGACGGGAAAATTTCCCTCAAATGTCTCACGAATGTCTAGTTTCCACCTGTCAAAACTAGTTCCTCCTAAGTGCGCTTGATGAAAAGTGAAAACAAATCTGGAATTCCCTTGGGTACGCTAGCATGGGATAAAAAGGAAGGAAAAGCAAGCAATGGTGTTACAATTAGAGCTGTCAGTAAATAAAAAATATTGGCAACAAAATATAGATTTCAAGACTGAATTCTTCTACTAGTCACCATGCTTAATAATGAAGATCCATTATCTAGAGTTACCTTGCTTGATAGTAAAGACCCCTGCTTTATTAGATGTTAATCAAAATATTGTCCAAATTGCAGAAGCTAATCATTTCAAGTCGCTTTCCTAATATTTGTTTGAAGGCAATATATGTTTTTTCTGAAACAATTCTTAAAAACCTTCAACAAAGTCTCAGGTTATTGCAACATTTTGTGATCTCCTAGGTATATAGGAGTTGTTACTTAAGCACGCTTACTACTTTGGTGAGATATTTGTTAAGAAAGATTGATTGCCACATTAGCATTTATATTGAAATGCTAGAAGTCGTTGTATTTTAGTTTATCCCAATGGAGTTGCCTAAATTCCTTAAGCTTATCCAACAAATATTTTATCACTCTACATGCTATTGGAAAGTGAAGTCATTTTCTTAATATTTGATTCCTTTGACCTTCTCATTTGTGTGAATAAAATTTGTTCGGTTTATTATGATCAATCATTAACCTATAAATCTAACAAATCTGTATATGCCCATTACTTATATAGTTCCGACAGTAGTGGATATTATTGGTTGCGTATTGTTTAGTTGTATTTTATCATTCGTCTCATTTGATTATACATATTTCGTAGGTTGTTGGCCATGTTTTTCTTGTAATAATACGTTTTTTGACATTTTGTCTACTGGTGAATTTTCTGGAGGTTTCCCTGACACAGGGACCAACTTAGAGGCACCAGAAGTTGTAGCATTTTGGGTAGCAGTTCTGGTAGATTGTGAGGGAATTGAAGCATATAAACATGCTTGTTGGCTATTGGGATGAGGCCCCGAAAATTAATGTGGGTGTTTTTCCCTGAGATATCATTTTCCTCATTTGATTGTACATCTTTTGCAGGTTGTTGGTCATTTTTTTCTTGTAATAATACGTTTTTGGACATTTTGTCTGTTGGTGCACTTTCTGGAGGTTTCTCTGACACAGGAACCAACTTAGAGTCACCAAAAGTTGCAGCATTTTGGGTAGCAGTTCTGGTAGATTGTGAAGGAACTGAACCAGACAAACCTGCTTGTTGAATATTGGGACGAGGCCCTATAGATTGATGCAGGGGTTTTTCCCTGAGATATCATGAATGGTGTTGGTTGCATATTGATTAGTTGTATTTTACCATATGATGGAACTATGAATTCTATTGGTTTATGTTCCATATGGAATTATTAATATTATCATTCATAATTTATATTGTATGTTTATAAGTTACTTGCACTTGAATTTCCTTCACTTTGTGCATTTGACATTTTCATTGTTTTAGAATTTTACATATTTAATTTGTAATAATAATTTCTGTATCTTTAAAAAAAAATTCCTGCCCCCATTCTGTTGTCCCTTGTTTAATTCTTGGGTACCTTCTAGCCATCACCAAAACCCCTTCCCTTGTCCACCTGCCCCTGAAACTTGGAGTAACACTGGTCGTGACAATTCTTCTCAACAAACTCTACTTTATGTTTTTTTTTGTGATTGGACTTACAGGAAACAGATTGTGCTTGAAGTTGTGAACATACAAGAATTTTGTATCTTTTTGAAAACACCATTTGGTATAAGTATAGACACATTACCATGTCCCTATACTATATCTTGGTTTCTTTCACCTTAACAATTGTTCCTCCTTGCATTCAATTTTTCATTTCAGAAAACTAATCCCTATCGTGTTAAAGAATCTTTTGTACATTTATAGCATGTAATTCTATTTATTGTCAATTTAAATTGTCATTATTACTGAATTTTGGCTTAATTTATGAAAATCCATGAGATTCTCAACCAAAACATATAACTTAACTGTAAAAAATTAGAATTTACATATGCAGGGGGCTTCTCCTCAAAGCAGGCCCACAAACCAAGTGTGAAATATCCATGTCATAAATACCAACGCTCCTCTGGTTCCTCTAATGGAATTGTAGGCAGCGACCCCACAAAAGGTGGGAAATCTTTCAAATTAGTTGAAAATAATTTGTAATAAATCCAAAACAAGGTATACAAGTTGGCTTCCAAAATGAACAGGTTGGTCTATACCAATTTTTTAGGTTGGCTCATTTAAATGTTTTCCAATGTGCCACATGTACATATATTTATATATACACCCTAAGTCCCCTTATCACCATAATTATGGATCAAGATGGGAGCATTCCTCTCTCTTTGAGGTCTATGCTATTGAACAAGGGTTGTTTGGGACCCATTTTCCTTTGGATTATTCTCTCAAAGAAATTGAAATCTGCCAACGAGTTTAGAAGAGGCATCAGTTTCATCTTTTTAATCATCAACATCTTTGAAAACTTATCCTTATTTCACATAGTAAGATAAAGGCCTTTCAAAAAAAAAAAAAATTCTTGTAAGCATATTCGACAATGCCAGTACTAATTTTCCTAAGAGCCTCAATTCCAAGTCTACTATAGGTGAAAATTCGTTGCTTGTCCTGGAACATCAAGTATTTTAATTATGCCACTATCTCCACTTGGAAGGAAATACTTAATGTGATCTAAGGTTTGTATAAAAATACTATTTCCAAACACCACTCTTAATGCGAAGAGTATCATGTAAGGTGCATCTATGTACAAGTTTTTTGATTCAATGATGACAATCTATTTTCTCAACAGGGCTTTATTTTCCATATCATTGGATCAGAAAAGGTATTTCACAAATGGAATATGGAGGTCCCCAAGTATAATCCTATCTCTAACTCTTGAAAGAAACGTTGCAACACTTTAAAAATTGCAGTCTCATCATCAACTCCACTCTTTCCATTAATTCTTTGGACTTTCAACTTAGTTTTCTCCCCTTGGAGTTCTCACTTCCATGAAATATCCTCTAAAAACAATCAAATTCCTTCAAAAGGGTTTTCCTATCACAAGCAGATACACTTTGCTGAAAAACATCCTTTACCCTAATAGTTCCAGTGTTCTCTTACAAGCCATACATATGAAAATCATTTAGGATGACCCTACACAACCCTTAATACTGATACCCATGCTTATTTATCCTTCATCAATTCCACAATTTGTCTATGTCTAGTGGGAAAAAAAAACATAGACTACCCATCAACAAGGATTCACTTGAAAGTCAAGTTTGCTCCAAATAACACACATGCAAAGGCTACATAATCCACTCTTGGTGCTATAAAATTCACAGTTGCAATCATCCATAGGAAGCTGATTCTGACATGTTATATTTCTACATCGTTTGTGGCCAAAGATCTCAAGGAGGACTGCTTGAGTGACACCGATATTTGTATGTAAAAATTCTTGAATAATTCTAACTAATTATGTGTGCCCTGGAGCCAAGTGTAATATCCCTCCTACCTTGTATAAAATTTTGCAAAAGGAAAAATTCTTACATACATTGAAGACTTGTTGTGCCTTCAATGATTGTTGTCCTCTTTGAAATTTGAATTTGACTATTGTCTTTTGTGATCTCATACTTAAAGGATTCAAAATAAACAATTACTGTTACTTGTCACTAATTTTATCCACTGTTGATGAATAGAGCTACCTTGTTAACTCCATGGGATCAACCAACTGTGAAAATACATGAAATAGAACCCTTATTTCCTTCATTTTCATATTCTGGATTTTTGTTTCAAATCCCAATATAAACTAGTGGATAACAAGCGTCACCCATTGGATTCAAAATTGGAACCTAATGGATGGAACTAGCTACATGCCTCATAAAATTGGAAATGACCAGTTATGCTAACTCTTTGAGATTGAAAATGAAAGAGGCATATTCAACACTAAACAATAGGTCTAGAAGAGGTTGTGTCATCTATTAAAAAGCTATAATAGTTTTGTATCCTATCTTCTCCAATGAGAAAAGAAAAGAAAACTCTTAAGGCAAGTATAAATATGCATGTGTCTGCGGGCCATTCATGCTGGAGCCTTCCCAGATGTCCATGAGAGAAATTTTCCTAACCCAAACTAGTGACCCCAACTGATTCAATGAGATTATCATGGGTTGCATACCATCTAGATCCTGACCCCGGGTCATCATCAGCTATCTGGCTTGTTGCCAGATCACAACCCCACTATGGACATTACTCATGGCCTGTGGGAGATACTTTTTGTAATTCCTATTTTTTTTTTATAGTGTGCCCCGTTGGCAAATTTAGTGACAGTAGCATAGGATTTGAAACATTGAAGTGTGTCAGATTCTCTTCTTGCCGATCATTTATAGTTGTTTGATGAACATCCAAATCCTTCCAAGATAATAAAACTAAGCTTGTCTGAGGAATTTTACGAAGTTGAAGATGCTTTCTTGCAAATATGAGTTCTATTTTAATGGATCCTTCCTGTGGAAATTATGGTATTACTTATCTTGGACATAAGTAATAGATTTTTTAAAGTCACTAGCATCTATAGGATATTTTAAACAATTATATCAATTAGCCCTTGGGGGATTTTACATTGGTATCAAATTAAATTCCCACTGCCATGCAGCTTCATGAAAGAAATTTAGAAATCTATTTCCAGTGATGGGCATTTGGAGTTTTAGTTGGAAAATCAGTCGTCTTCTAGTGCTTCTGCCTTTTCTTGTGCTTCGATGTTGACACTATTTATGTCCATGCATCTTCTCCTCCATTTTCGAATCTTTATGTTTATAATTTTATTGGAATTCTTCTCTATAGATTGTGATGAAGACCCTTATAATGGAGTAGACTTTGGTAATACCAATACAGATTTGGTTTAAATCAGAAATATGTTACTTCTGCATAACAAGGCTATCTATTGAATAGTTTTTGAGGATATGGGAAACTAATATATCACGTAAAATCATAAGTAATTCAATAAATATCTGCTTTTTCTATCATACTATGTCTGCATTGGGGCATGTTGCGGGCATCATGCCATGGATTCCTCTTTCTATCTAAGACAAATCCTTTCTATCTCAAACACCATGTTTGGATATCCTTCACTTTCATATATTTGACTCCAACAGTGAGAATTTCTTTAAATTCAAGCCAGAGTTTTAACTTTTGACTGTTGAAATCAACCTTGTATAACATGTTCTTTGTATAGTTGGGGTAATGAAAAGTTCACTCATGCCTTTTCCATATGAAGAGAGTTTTACAAGTGATAGCAATTGTTTTCAACTAAAGAGTCAACCAAAGTAGGTCAAAACCATCTGCCTTCCTCTGAACCAAAAGCTAGGGGGGTTTGCATGTTCTAAGGTTTCATGTTCAAGTTACGAGGCTTGTAGTGTTAGAAGGTAGTAAAGACGTATCTGACTATTTTGATTTATTTTGCTGCATAATTATTATCCAGGAGCTAGAATCAGCATAAAGTTGGTCTCTGAAGTTGGAGAGTTGGAGTGATAGCAAGTGGTGTAGTAAAGGGCCATGCAGATCATGTATTGATTTTAGGAAATTAAGGTGGTACTCAAGCATATTTCTAGACATGAATAAAAAATGTTGGGTTGCCTTGGGAACTTGGGCTAGTAGAGACTCATCAGACATTGGTGGCTAATGACTTATGTGGTCGGAAAATTCTACAAATGTATGGTCAATTGAAAACATGAAGAGATGTTGTCATAGATGCTCTCCTTGGTGTAGAAGAGTTTTGTTTCAATACAACACCCATTATTAGCATGGGTTGCATCATGATGTGCAAATTTCAAAAAAACATGTGTAATTCAATGGTATTGCAACAGAGAGGTTTTGTGTGAGGAATTCAGGTGCACAAGTTTAACAGTATATGACCTGAAAAAATTCCCCAACTCATTATATTCCCCAACGGACCAAAAACTTCGTATATTCCCCAAAGGACCAATATGGTTGTCAAAATCACTCACCTTGAGACTCATGAAGAGCTGAAGTTTGGTCCAAAAGGTATGAAGTTAGATTTCCAAACAGACAATAATTTTGTGTCATAAATTAAAGATTCCATTCCTCCATCAGCAAGACTACCTACATACAGACCTCCACTTTCATGTTCTGTTTCTTTAAGTGGTTCACGCCTAATGAATGTATACTCATCAATGCTAGCTGGGCCATATAGTAAAATTTCATCTACTTTTCATCAACCTTTAAAGAAAAAAACCGGCATATAAGATGATTCATGCCCATTAATAGGACAAAATAAACTAAGGATGTGATTGAAACCATTGATTGATCAGTTGCAGTGAAAAAGGGGACATCTAATGCATGCCAACCCTTACCAAATAATACATCAAAATTTTTTAAACTGTATTGTCCAGGAAGATTTATCTTTTAACCTATTGAATGTTTTGGAAAATGATCTTCAATGTTTGTATCTCCTTCTTGCCTTTTTGAATGGCTAGTGCTATTCCCAACCCTTGAAATTTTTTTTCCACCACTTTCTTTTAGTAGCCAGAGTGTCATTTGTTGTAACTGAAGCACTGTAAGCATGCTCATGGCTTTACTGCAACATTTTCCTAGTTTCAGTACTCTCTGCAAGGAATACAATAAAATATTACCATTCAAGCCTCCTCAACAACTCTATACTAAAGATAGCAATAGGATGTTGACATCCCCTTTCTACTCCATGAAAAATCATGACAATATTTTAGAAAAAGACTACAATAATTCTCTCAATCAACCAGCTCCATGATACAAGTCAACGATAACATGATAATGGAGTTTGTTTTGCAACAATCCTCTAAAAATGGCACCATGAAGTAGGGTTCCTCCTCCAAGTGGTTGATCATGAATCTAACTTCACGAAAAATGAATGAATCCTCCTTAGAAGCATGTGTGGCCTCCTCCATAGTGGATTCCATCTTCAAGCCTTGAATGAATGCACAAACACCATGCAAAACTCCAATAAAGTGGCACTTGTGGCATCATGAGTAGAACTTTCCATCAATATTTAATGCAGAAGATGTGTGATTGCACCTGATCACTTCTCAACTATCTATCAAATGAACCGGGTATGATGGAGGCATCTAGTAGAGGTATTGAGGGTGAAATCTAGTAGAGGTGTAACTCCTTCAAGGCGTTGGTAGTAGTGCAATGTTACTATTTAGCATTAAAGGTTTATTTGTTGACACATTTAAGCCTTGTGGATTGGTACCCAATTTCCATAGTGTATGTTATAATTCCAATCCATGTATATTAGAGCATAGGTGAGGACAAGCCCAAGAAAGAAGAGAATGCAATACAACTGAGAAGTGAGATATTATACCTTGAAGGCATGACCCATTAGGTATGTAGCTGAAATGAGAGATAGCACAAGAGATATTTTTCCTCTTAGATCCTTACATTGAATATGAATTTTTTAATTAAACGTTGAGGTTTCATAGTGAAATGATTTTGCATAGGAGTGTAGTAGTTATTTGTATGTCAGAATAAGAGGCAGCTTGAAATTTTTAATAGGAATTGAGTTCATAGAAGTCTGGCCTAATCAACCAAGAGCTCTAGTATTGACTTGATTCTTATACTCTAAAAAACAAGGAGTATTGTTGTAGTACCACTATAAGAATGAAATGCTAAACTTGCCTGCAGTCTTGAAGCAGTCATTCAGACCTCCGTAAGGACAAAAGGTTTCGTTTGATCTTGGATTGTTCATTTTGTATGAATGTCACTTCAAGTGGGTATGCTCTGAAATATTTAGACCTTCGGAGAAGTAATAGTCCTATTGTGGTGTGGGATTCGTTGGATACATGAAGGTGTAATAAAGACTTAAAGGACTCAGTCTACAGGAATTTCTTGATAACTATTTGATAGCTGGCTATATGAGTCATAAATATACGTTGATGAGACTTCATGCTTGTCAGAGTTTCAAGAATGACATCAGCTCATGTTGATCCAAGTTTCAAAGATTGAAAGGCATTCTTATTTGAGTTTTAATGGAAGATTACAGATCTACGTATAAAGGTTATTATTTCAAGTTTGAGTATTTATTTAATCACTCTCTTCTTCCCTAGAAAAAAATGACCTGTCTTGCGGATTATTCACTTGAAACAACCTCAATACAGACCGAGATTTATCTAGACTGAATTCTCTTAAATTTGATTTGAATTTATGAACCAAATTACAGTTTGTTGTTTTTTAAGGTTCTCATAAGCAATTGTTGGAAATTTGTGGCCTCTCCTCTACTCTTTAAACAAGACTGTTGAACATAAGTATGATAAATATTTGTTATCAAAACTAGGGCCTAAAAAATAGAAGTGTCATTGGCGTAACTCACTTAAGTTTCATGCATGAATATTTTATTGTTTGAAAGGCTAGTTTTCTAAGCATACATCTGATGCAGAATGAGTTAAAACTTGTAAGAAGACTTTAGTCCAAGGGTTTACAAAAGAATTCTTGATCAAGACTCAGTTCCCAATAAGACCATCTCAAATATTAGCTCTCCAAGGACTTGAATTGTGAGTAGTAACCTATTGTGACATCTCCAAAAATGTTATCTTCATAATGACAAGGCAGACAACATACATCTTCAGGACATCAAAGGTACATCAAGTTAGTTTGATTTCTGTATTTTTTCATTTGAAGGAATTGTCATCAGTTGAAGTAAGTGTGTTGTCACCTACAAAAGTAAAACCTTCATTATCATCAATTTCTTCATTGGATGGTAGAATGAATTTATTGCAATAGTTGAGATAGTGTAAGGCTGAGTATAGGTTAGATTAGTGGCATCCAATTCACAGATGCTTTCAAGAATATAAGTTTCACATTTCTTCACATTACAGGACATTCGTCCTATAAAAGGTAGAAAAGCTAAGATATTGAACAACGTTCAAAACCCATCATGACCGTCATGATCTAGTCAAGGACATATCCTCCATAATTTGTAGGGTGTCTGAAGCAAATCATTTGATTCTGAAAAGATAACATGCAAAGTAGTGATAATAGCACCTTCAAGCATCATGGGTATTGTTACAATAAGAGAATAAAGATTGTGTAAGTCTATAATGGAAACACCCTTATTCGAGATTGACTATGAATCAAGCATTCTTTATCCTTAAAGCAAATGAGAGGCAAAAAAACCTTATGATTTGAAACAATATTTGTTGTGGCTAGTTAGCAGAGGAGTTCAAAATGATAGTATTATGTAAACTGGAAGTGACTTTTGCATAATGACAACTTTCTTCATGAACAAAGTTGTATAAAAATAGATGAGTTTTAAACATGATTATGACCTCTAGGAATAATATGTGGTCCTGGTAAGTCTAACCACATGTAATTATAGTAATAGTATGTGATAAGTAATTGGACAAATCATAAAAGTTCTCAGGGACAGTTCACTCTATGATGATTACATCTACTAAAATCATGAGTGCTTGGTTACAGAGTTTATACTCTGAATAGAGAACAAGATTGTGTCATACATTTCAGCATTGCGTTTTACAAAGTAATTGAGAGAGTTGTTTACAACACACGAGATTTTGAAATTCCAAATCCACTCTTTCTTGATTTCATTTTACTGAACTTGATAGGATTACAGTGAAATTTCATTAGCCTATCGGCCATCCCATGTCGATGCCACATATGACTTCAAATATGGTGTTCGTTCAGTTTAGGTATGCTTAAGCATGCCTATTTTCTGAGTAGTATGCCTCTCTTTAAATTCTTCTTGCTTTTGAAGATACAAATTAGTGATTTATGTGTTATAACTACATTTCTATAAAATGCAGGGAGGTGGCAGATCTTCAGCACGGGAAACAATTGGAAGAGTAGCATCTCAGGTTGTGGCAAAGAAGATCCTTGACCTAAAAGCTAGGACTGTGGTATGGTCATACTAATTTCAGTATTGAAATTTGCAGAAATGTGTTGAGGCTTCTCTTATACTTTTTTCCTCTCTAGATGAACTAGACATTTTTAATTTCTAGGAACATTATTTCTCTACTACCTTAAATATATATTGTTGATCTTTAAATTCCATAAAATAATATAGTGTGGAACACCTCATTTAAGTGCAGAAATTTCCAATTATTGAAAGAAATGTTGTGAATGCTATTTCAAACTGTTTTCTCTGTTGGTATCTATGTGAAAATGGCTACAGATAATCATTACAGGACTCATAATAGGCATGTGGTAAACAATATCATGTATGCATACTGCTATTTCTAGGATGTAGGAATTTCCATTTTGTAGTTATTCATAGGATCCAAGAAGAATAGTTGTTTCAAGAATTGAAATTATGCTAAAGGATCTGAACTCATGAATTTTACCATGCCCAATTTTATGCATGTGGCTTGGGCAATACTAAATATTAAGTTGGATTTAGTTGACACTTAAATTACAGAATTCAAAAATTAAGACATGTGAGTGATCTAAATCCATCAACTTCTACCCATCCTCTAGTTAACCAACAAAATGAGCAATTGAATATTAGTGGAAGTCATGAAAACTAATGAAAATGCATGTTATCAAAATGTCCAATCTGATAGTATGTGTTAAAATTTCTTTGAAACCACCATCCTGGAAATTTACCACCTATTAGATTACAAATCTACTGAATAAAGATACAACTGGGATGTTAAGTTATCCTAAAACCAAATATCTAAGCAAACATATCAGATCTAGTTACTTGCTGGAATTATTAACTCAAAAAACTTTGGGATGTAAAGGGGTAGTCATCAACTAGTAAAAGAGAAAACCAAACCTTGAGTGATTATGCAAAAATTTTGGATGTACAGGAGTAGTGAATCAGCTAGTAAAATACCATAGTCACTGACAACCTCCTTCAACAAACTGTATGAGGCATCTTCAAATACCAGACTACACTAGCTCATAAATTTTCCCTATTAAGTAGCACTATCTACTCAATTCATATACCACACACTTCACAATATGTGCTGGAATTCTACAAAGATTTTTTTTTTGAAAAAAAAATAACCACACTAAATATGAATGTCCCTTTCCTTCAAAATGATCCCATCTACAATGTGAATGAAAGGCATTCTACCAAGTAACAAGGATAACAACTTTAGAGTACATAACTTCTTGACAAGTACTAAGGCTATGATTGGAACCATTGATTGATCATTTGCATTGAATAAGCGGACATCTAATTCATGCTAGCACCTACCAAATAATACATCAAAAATTTTTAAACCGTATTGTCCAAGAAGCTTTATCTTTTCACCTGCTGAATGTTTTGGAAAATGATCTTCAATTTTTGTATCTCCTTGCATTTTCAAATGGCTATTGCTATTCCCAACCCTTGAAATTTTGTGGCAGCCACTTCTTTTTAGCAGCCATAGTGTAATTTGTTGTAACTAAAGCACTGTACAAATTCTCATAGCTATTACTGCAACCTTTCCCTAGTTTCAATATTCTTTGCAAGGAATACAATAAATATTACCATTCAAACCTCCTTAACAACTCTATACTAAAGATAGCAATAGGATGTTGAGATCCCCTTTCTACTCCAAGAAAAATCATGAAAATATTTTAGGAAACGACTACAATAATGCTCTCAATCAATCAGTTCCATGATACAAGTAGACGATAACATGATAATGGAGTTGGTTTTGCAACAATCCTCCAAAAATGGCACCACAAAGTACGGTTCCTCCTCCAAGTGGTTGACCATGTATCTACCTTCACGAACAATGAATGAATCCTCCTTAGAAACATGTGTGGCCTCCTCCAAAGTGGATTCCTTATTCAAACCTTGAATGAATGCAAAAATACCATGCAAAACTCCAATAAAATGGCACTTGTGGCATCATGAGTATAACTTTCCATCAATATTCAATGTAGAAGGCTCCATTTGGCAAATTCCATGGTAGAAGTACAATCTACAAAGGAGAAGGTGAAGTGATTATCAATGAGTGGACATCCTCATCATAATAGCTTGGAAATGTGTGCAAGGTGACATCCTCTCATATAAGGTGTCCTCCCCATTGACTAACAAATTCCTCAAAGGGGTAGTGACCCTTAAAATATTTGTTGAAATTGTGAGTGCCTTATAATCATATGTTTGGCCAACATATCAATTGTTTTCCTTGATGAACAGATATGAAAAATGTGTTTGAATTATCGCTGGAGATGCAAGTGAGACTTGAACACACTGAAATAGATCTGAGAGAAAGTCGTATATACTTCACATAGGTAGAAAAATCGATCACGCAACACTCTGAATGCATGTGCGACTGCTAATATATTTCATGTAACCTTATTTTTTCTAAATGCTAAGTATATTTTTTTGGAAATTATTAGCTATTCACTAGTGGCTTGGCCTCTTCAAGTGTGTAAAAAAATTCAAGCTGTTCAAAAATATTTTCTACAAGTTGTATAAATTTGTTGATTTGTAAGCAGTGATGTGTTTAGCTAGAAACAACCCTCGTACACTATTTTAATTTTCACATATGATAAAGTCAAATTAGTATAGGGCTTCTTCATGTTGTTTTGGATTTCTTAGCCTACATGAACTTTTTCTTGCTTTAAATTTTTTTACTTTGAATTTTTTCATGAAATTTGCTTTAGTTCTTTTTGTCAGAACTCATTAGGCTCTAGAATGTGTGCATCAATCTTCTCCTGCCATGCTTGAGAGTTAGTTTTGTTTATATAAAATTTCCAAAATTTGTCCAAAACTCTCTTTTGACAGTGCACAGAAACTTGTTTATCTAGTCCATTTAGGCCAATGACTTACTTATCTAGTGGACCATTCTATGTTCTGGGTGAAGGAGTCACAATTCTCAATTTTGAGAGAGTTTCATTTTACATCTAGGAAACCAGACATGCTTCCTTAGAGGCCAGGTTGGTCATGAATTCCTATTTGAGAAAATGGGCTTTATGTAATTATCCTGTGGCATACCTATTATCTATTTCATCATTTTACGCAACTGAATCGAGCTTCACTGTTTCTATTGCTTTGTCTATAACAGGCTTTGACATGTCCTTTACTGAATCTTATATCTGTAGCTCTCCAACACCTTTCTGTGACCTTCCTACTTTCTCCAAGTCGACAGACATTGTGGGTATTCTAATTGATGTTACAGGAGAGGTACACTAGCAACCATTTGCCTCTTGGATGTTGAAATTGCTGAATATATGCCTTGTCGAAACAAGGCTTCAAGTAGAAGGCCTTATTAGTTCATCGTTCATGTCCGCATCTTGTATTTTACTTGCTTAAGGAGATGGTACATTACAAAGGCCTTGTTTTGAATTTATACATTTAGCATCATCGTCACTGGATGCAGAAATAATTCCTATCAAGAATCTTGTGCATTCAATGGACCACTATTTATGATTTGACCATAGTTTATTTCCTTCATATTTTATATTCCATATGCCCTAGATGCATTGTTGAATGTAAAACTAAAGAGTGTTTTTTCTCAGACATTTCAAAATACAAGCAACAGAGAAATATTTGTGAACATAAAAACACTCTTGTCAATTTTAAAACTTCCGTGATTGTTTTCTGATATTGACATCGAATCTGATATCATCAAGAAGACAAAGTGCAGAATTATGAGTATGTTGCCTAAGGTAGGGATCAAAGCAATGAGTGAAAACATTTTTGAGGTTTTGGACTTAGCATTGCAAGATCAGATTGTTGATGTCCAAGCTGAAGATGTTGCATCTATGCCAATTCTTGCATTCAATTCTAGCTATTATGTCATTACAACCATGTGTAGAATATTGGAGGTATTTGTTGAAGACAAATCTGAAAAAATTCATGAATTTTTAGCTCATGATATTGGATACATTTCATGTTTATCTGCTACTCCTTTAGCAATTGATTATGCAACCAAATTTCTGTGTCAAATCCAAAAAAATGTTGGTTTGAAAGTGAATTTGGGAAACATAGATGTTCTTATATCAAGATTCTTTTGTGCTCAGTGTGATAAATAAATTTCAGCTAACTCAGGGAAAAGTGACCTTGATGTAACTTTATATTAGATATAAAGGAAATACATTATTAATAATACCACTATTAGAGTTTGCTTTTAGTAATTTTCAATCTCTCTTTTCTCGACTTCTTTTTTGTGAATCATTAGAGCAAGTTCGTGTTGCTATTGTGGGAATAATTTCTCATCTACTATGCCATGCAATCAAAAGTGGCCTTATGGGAACAAAACCTTTGTGGATAAAATACCTGGATATACTTCCACTTTATGAAAAGAAGGTTGTGAGGAGATAATTTTTTTTGAAAATCCGTTACATCATTGAGAATAATGTAATGGATATTTTGTTTGAACATGATGATGCATGCAACAAAACAAAAGAAGAAAATATGCTTGGAATATTGAAACATGATTTGGAAGCCACTGAGGATCCGGATGTATTTGAGACTTTGTTGGAAACGGTAGCAGAAATTATGAAAATGGTTGATGTCCATGGATATTTGATTTTTTTTCTCATCTTCTTTATTGATTGATCAACTTACCAATTCAAATAGTTGGGTAAGAGAAACAACTTCTAGGTTAATACATAAATATGCTAGTTTTCAATAGAAGGGAGGAATCAGATCAATCCTTTTGAAGTTTGGTGGAATTAGAGATGAGTTTTTTGAATACTTGAAAGAAAGGTTTGTCACATGCCTAGTTATGAGAATTGAATTTGTAGAGGTATACCAAGTGTAGATCTTTTTCAGGAAATGGTCCCCGCAGTTCTTCCAAGGCTTGTAGTTTTAAAAAAGCAGAATTGCCATGCATTAGCTACTTTGCATGAATTGGAAACATAGTTGAATAATTTTTTTCCAGTTTTGTTACTGGAATGGTGTCACAAGGCTCTATCGTTTTTGTTTCTTCACTAAGATAGCAAGGAACTGGTTACTATATGCAATTCTATGAAGCCCAGACATGATCTAATACTAGAGATTTTTTTACTAGAGTGTTTCCAATTCTTCTTGAGAAGTTTGTACATTTCCTTAGGGATGCACACAATGATAATATTGATGAAAAGCTATCAAAGGTTCTAGATATGATTTAAGAGGTGGCTAGTCTTGTCATTGGATCAGATGATATTCTAGGAATTTTAAGGAATTACTAGTTTCCTTTTTGCTAATTTAGGGAACAATTCCTTGTAATAAAGGAGGAAGAGGTGAGAGATGTAATACTAGGTGACAAGTGGCAAGTGGGAATGTATCACAATGTATTTGTAAAAATCTAATTGTAACTCGCATGTTTAGGATAGAAACAACCACCAATGACCCCATTGATTTCTCCATCAATTACTCCATTAATTAACTTCATTATATTTTGGATTTTATGTACTACAATATATCTTCATTTGTGGCATTCCTCTCTTGTAGGCTTCCTTTTATTTTTTAAATGCCACTTATATTAATTTAAGGAAAAGGAACAATTAGGAAAAGGAGAAATTAGTTACACTTGTGATATGTGTATGCACATATTTTCTCAAGCTCCACACAGAAGAAGGTTTGAGAACTACGGAAAAATATTTATGATGTTACTTGTTTACAAATTTGAGAAAGCCTCAAGGGTTGTAATCAAAATCTAGAAATTTTGTTTCCTGGTGGAATCTGAGACATTCTTGGATTTGTATAATGCTTCAATGCGTGTTTAGGATCTAGGTAAGTGTGAATTAATTAAAGCTTTTTGTCATTGTTCTATATTGGATTCCCATTCTCTCTAAGTTATCAAAGGCAAGTTAAAACCTGATTAGACTAAGGGACAACATATTCCATTACCAAAATTTAACCTTACCGGGAAGTGCACTACACTTGTTTGATACTTCAACACATTTTGAGGGCATTTCAATAGAAATGTCAATGTTGTTGGATACAATGGCGTTGGTTAGTTTTAGAAAAGTTCTATTTTTCAAATATGTTTGTTTCATGAAGTAATATTTCCAAACAAGAGGATAAAGACTTGGCATTCTAGGACATAGTGGTGTTATTTATTTCCTGTATTTTTTATTTATTAGTATTCCACCACTAATAACTTCATTATGTAGTTTTTTGTTTAGTAGTATATTACAAAAATGACTTGTTAAAGGGTAATTATTCTAGTTTGTTTGAACGTCATAAAATGGAAGGAAATCTAGCTTTGAATTAGAAAAATAGAATATATTCTGAAAAATATGTTCTTTGATCAAATATAGGGCCGTTGCCTGATCATTTAAAAAAAAAAAACAGTGATGACAATAAACAATGATTTTGGACACGATGAATTACAGAACTCTCCAGCTCAAAAACAAGTTAGCGTATTCAGTTTTGTGTGCATCAGATAAAAATGAATGAGTAACATTAAGTTTTCTTTGAATATTTATAGAACCATTTCAGAGATTCTAAATGGAAATTGCGTGTGCTAATCTTGCTCGATTAATTACAGGGAAAACAAGGGGCATACATAATTTGTTGGCTTATGGGAATCAGATTCCTTTTCCCTTGGAATAGTACGTTGATAATTAAATATTACTATATTGAAGCTATATTCCTGGTTAGTATCACAATTTACAAAGTCTTTCCTTATTCTTTTTTAGTTTCTTGTTGTAATCTTGTGTCTACAATAATTTTCTCCACCCATTAGATTTCTAATAACCAGTTTTATTGTTGAAGTGTCACTTCTTCTTAGAGATAGCTAGAGGAAATGATACAAATAAAAAAGTGGAGCATGAGACATTATTAGTAGAAATTGCTAGCTCTGTTGTGTTTATTTGTGACATTTTATTTTCTTTGTTTATACAGGTCATCTAGTGGCCACTATTTCCCAACTAAAGAAAAATTGTTCAAGTTTCTTGCTTTTATGTGGGAAAATGACATTAAAAATATTGCTGATGTTGAGGTATATATCGTATCAATCCTTTATAGTCTACTTTAGTTTATATTCCAGTTTTCATGTCTTATACTCTGCATTGTAACTTTTTTTGTTTTCTTTTTGTAGAAAATGGACTCAGTATTGATGGTAAGAAGTAAGGATTGAAGAAAGAGGGGAACAATAACACTAGAGTGAAAAAGAGAGATAAGTGTACTAGTCCAGTGGTACCCGTAGAGCCAATATCCCGCATAAGACAGATAGATAAAGATTGATGGTCAAGTTTTTAGAGTTGGTGAATTCACTTGCAATTCCTTGGCAAGATAATGATAATGTTTTGAAGTGATGAACAATATTTTATCTGTAAATTGTACTCCAACCAATATTAAGTCGGAAACTTATATTGTAATACTTGACATTTTATATAATATAATGTAGTTGGAATTATTTATAGTTTCACTTGATATTACTTGGTATTGTAATTAACATATGTAACTTTGCGTTTTCGTATTAGATGAACATGTAAATTGTATGACATTTTTTTAAAAATTTAGTTGCAAAATCATACTAATTAATTTATGTGATTAATAATGAAGACATAAAATCAATCTAAAATTATTAAAATAGTAGTTTATATTGATTAATGATGAACACAAATAAAATGAATATACGACTAAATTAGTCATTTATAATGATTATTAATGAAAGTAAATGAAATGAATATAAACTACTAAATTAGTTGTTTATATAATGAATAAATGACCATTGCATATGATAAATTTGTGACTACAAATGACGACTAAATTTTGCATATATATGACTATTAGTAGATAATTTATAGTATCTTATAACACGACTAAAATTTAGTCATATTTCTTCGGTCATTAATTGGTTTCAAACAATGACTAAAATTTTCATATATATGACTATTAGTAGCTAATTTATAGTATCTTATAACACGACCAACATTTTGGTCATATTTCTTTGGTCATTAATGGGTTTTCTTGGGTGATGATATAGTCATATATTTTGTTGTATATTTGGTCATTATTTGTGACAATTAATGATAAAATCAAAGATTAAATCAATACCAAATTAATCACCAAACCAATAGCTAAATCAATGATCAAATCAATGGCTAAAATAATGACTAAATCAATGACCAAATTAATGACCAAATATACAACTAGACAAAAAAATTGAGATACCCAATTAATAACTAAGCTAAACATGACCAAAAGTTGGTCGCGTTATAAGATACTGTAAATTAGCTACTATTGGTCACCAACCAAAAAATAGTCGTTTATATGCAAATTTTAGTCATTTATTTAGTAACTAATTAGCCATTTTCTACTAGTGTACATATGACAAAGAACTATATGCATTGGTACAAAGTGTCAAGAAGTGGAAATACTACTTGATGGGTAAAGAGACGATTGTGCATACCGATCTACAACCATTACAGTACTTGCAGTCGCAAACAAAATTGCAGCAATGTTGTGTAACCAGCTCCAAAAATAGAAGAAAAGATATATCAACGCCTTAGAAATAAGCCACTTCGAGGGGGAAACCTCCAATACATTACATAAATGAACAATTCTTGGATGATACAATTTGCAAAACCTCCTTTCTATATATACGAGGATGGGATTTCTTCAATAGTTTCACTTGGTTATAAGGTACAATAAAGGTATTTTCAATAAAGTTTCTGATATGTTTTCAAGACCAATCATTAGTGCATCTACTTTACTCAAAAAGGATTCTATTGTATATGCGAGTTACATAGAACAATATGCACATGATGTTGATTTTTAAGATGTGTATTCTAGTTTGAGTGAAGGGAATCAAGTTGAAGAAAAAAATTATCACATGCACAAAAATTTGTTGTTTCATTTGGGCAAGTTGTGTATACCACAAGGAGAGAGGTTAAGTGTCATGATAGAAGCTCATTCATCTCTTATTTCTGGACACTTTGGGGTAAGAAAAACAATGGCGCATCTACAGAGGTATTGTTATTGGCCTCGCATGGTAGATAGTGTGTCACATTTTATAAGAGGTTTTTCTATGTGTGCAACAAGTAAGCCTAGTAATAGAAGCTTGGGCTGTACATGGCTCTAACGGTGCCATCAAGGCCATGGGAGAGTGTCTCCATGGACTTTTTGGAGGCCTACCTATGTCAAGAAAACAAAATTATTATCTTTATGTAGTTGTGGATAGATTCAGTAAAATGTGTATACTTATGCCATGTAAGAAAACCATTACTGTTGAACCAACTAATGAACTTTATTTTCAACATGTATGGGCTCATTATGGATTTCCAACTTCTATTGTTAGTGACATGGATTCCAGGTTCATTGGGAATTTTTGGTCCAATATTTGAAGTATGATGGACACAAAGTTGAAAAAGAGTAATGTTTTTCATCTGTAAACCAATGGACAAACTGAGGTGGTGAACATAACCATTGTGCATCTATTTAGAGAATATTGTAACAAACATCCTAAGTTGTGGGATGAGCAACTGCATTACATTCATCACGCTTACAACTGGGCAAAGAACTCTTCAACTCAAGCATCACCTTTTGAAGTATGCTTTGGGTATTTTCCAAAATATCCATTAGACTTCATCTTTGGGAAGGATGTTGCAATTGATGGCCATAGTTATATTGACAAGGCTAGAAATTTCATTGAGAAAATTCAGATTATACATCAATAAGTTCAAGAACATCTTGAGAAAATTCAAGCAAAATACAAAGAGAGGCACAAAAAACATAGAGTTGATCACAAGTTTCAAGAAGGATATGAGGTATGGTTGCACATTAGCAAAGAAAGGATGCAAGGGGAAGGTAAAAATCTCAAACCCATTCGGCATGGTCCATTCAAGATCATAAAGCAAGTTGGTAATAATGCATTTCAACTTGACTTGCCTTCATATATGCAAATGTATTCAATTTTTAATGTTGTAAAATTACGTTTGTATGAGCCACCTTTGATCGATGATCAAGGAAGTGATGTTTAGTTGCCTTCTATTGAAGGTTTCTTGCCAGAATTTTTGGATGTGCTCAAGGAAGATACAATTCTTGACAGGAGGACAAGAGCATCCAAGAGGGGAAGTGTTGAATACCTTCGAGTTGGGTTCAAAGGATCTAAACCAAACAAGGAAAAGTGGATGGAGGTTGGAAAGGTGAGGGAGTTGTACCCTCATCTACTGAACGGGAAATCAAGACTTTTTGGGTCCAAAAGCTTCCCAGTGGGGAGGATTGACTAGGAGTTCATAAATTTTTCTCAAAATTGAAAGTTACAAGATCGGGTTGAAACCACGATGGCTCTGTAGATCTCGTCTTCTTGTTCCGGCGCTGTGAAAGGTTCGAAAACCCAATGCCATATGAGGGAGATATTGCGTTATGATTGAAATCCAAAATAGCTAAATTTTAAGATAGGGTTGACTGAGATGTCTAGTCAGCATGGAGGATGCACAGTCAGCAAAAGGAATATTCTGAGGAATATTCCTTTCCTCTGAACCAATCCTAGGCTGAAAAGTGGCGCATTATTATTGGTTGAATGGATTTGTACGTTTTGGGTTTTTGACATATCGAAGGGTGACACATGGCCAGCCCTGAGGCCACCACGTGTCCCCTTAGTGGTGATTTAAAATTTTTGGGGTAAGGCCGCAGGAGTCAAACCCTGGACCTCTGGCATGCACACATAATTCTCCACCAACCGAGCTATGAGTGTTACTTAACAAGTATGGTATGCGGATTGTATTTGAAGTTGATACAAGTCATCATTTGGGGGTTGGGACTGCCGGCAGTCCAAATAGGTTGGTCACATGACAATGCAATAAACCATAGCATAAAATTTAATGCCAATAGTTTTCAAAGAACCATTTCCGTAGAGTTAATAAACCTTATCACATGTTAACAACTCCGCATGGGTAGTGCTATCTCTGACTGTTACAGTCTCCATAACTTTGACATCAACTCTGGTTTAATCTTTATCAGCTGTGGTCTATGCCTATAGTTTCGCTAACATTCATGGAGACCATGGGTTTGGGGTGCGCATGTAGCCACCCCAATCGCTAGAAATTAATGTAAACAATTAATACTGGTGGAATTTTAGCCAGCACTAAATTTGTGCCAATTTCACCATTTTTTACTCCAGTTAATTGGAGTCCTCCACAATTAGTGGATATTTTCTAGGTGTTATTGGGAAAATGATTAGGAGACTCAATTTTCACCCATTTAGGGTGAATGAAGAATCATTCTTGACTAATTGGAGCATTCTGGAGCCATTGGTGCAGATAAAACAACCATTAGAGGCCTGCAACTACATGTATTTGCAAAATTTTGAGCATAATGAAAGATGGACATGCCATTGGGAGCTATACCAGCAGATGTAGCCTAGGAGGGGTGAACTGCTTCATTATGTCTCCTGTGTAAATGTTGTGTGGTGACTTATTTCTCTATTTTTCACTGTTTTTTAGTGTATTTTGTGCTTATTTCATGCTTCTAATTCACTAAAATCATATATAATTCATGGTTAAAATCCTCAATCCTTAAGAAAACTAAAGAGACAAGTATGCACATGTTTTATAACTGAAAAGACACTTAGCATAACAAAAATAATACAGTCCTTTCAGATCATCGATACCATACAAATTTATTTTATTCTAAATGTAAATTTTCAATGCGTGCCATTTGTGTGTTTTTCACATTATGGAGATCAAAATATTGCTCCATATATAATATCCATGTTACGAGATCCTTGCCATCAAACTTCCTCATATCCATATTTGGAATATGGTGGGTCTTCCATCCAACATTAGAGTTTATTAATTCAAGATTAAAATCTATTTTGTTCTCATAATGAGTTTCCTATGCTATATTTTCTCCATTAGGAATCATTTCTTGCATCAACTTTTTCAAACCTTCCATGTATGCTTTTAGATCATTCTTCATGTCTTCCATGATCTCTTCCAGTTTTCCGTCGATGTCATCCATATTAGCTTTGATTCCATCCATCTTAGCTTCCATGCGTTTCTTCAAAAATTCCATTTCATTTTTTGATGCTCTTTGCGAGAGAAACATTTGGTGCACTTGCTCTTATAATTTTGATATATCATGTTTCACTTCTTCCTCTTCATGAGTCATTGTAGACTATTCTAAGGGCTTAATGGGTGTTAATTCTTTTTATAAGACATTTTAGAACCCAATACTGATATCTATGCTCCAATATGCCCTTGGAATCACTTCAAATTGATTTTTCAAACAAGACTTATGCAATTTCAAAAAAACATACACACATTTTTCTTGCTTTTGAGGAGATCGATATTGAAACTAGATTATCTTTGTGATTTCAGATCTTCAATATCTAAAATTTAGTCCTGTAGTATCCCTCTGAATCGTCTTTCGAATGTCATAGGTCTGACCTGATTTGGATCGTTCAAGGCAAAGTTATGCCCAATATCCCACTATGACCTAATTATGTACTAGTTCCATAGAGAGAAATTGTATGGTATGCCACATGTCACTGTTTCCTCCTTCGGCTCTGAAATTGATATAAATGAAACTACAATTTGTTTACTTTCTGACAATTTTTACAGAATTCCAATCTGATGCTTAGAGTCAGAGTTATGATGATTTTCCCAAGGTCACCTCTTTTAGATGAAATTCAGGAGCCTACAAAAACCCTAACTTCTACAGATCATATCTCTGAAAATTTTGCAAACCAAGATTTGAAATTTTTACACGAAGTTTCTCAAGATTTCAAATTCGTGTGGTAGTGAAAATGCCACGATGCCTTGTTTGGAGCAATGAAACCCTAGAATCCAAAGCTCTAATACCAAGTGTTCTGAAACCAACTCCAAAAATAGAAGAAAAGAGAGATGAATGCATTAGAAATCAACCACTTAGAGGGGGAAACCTCCATTACAGTACATAAATGAACAATTCTTGGATGATACAAATGAAATAACCTCATTTCTATATATAGGAGTCCATGGGGTCACAATATAATCCTAGCCGACCTAAGAATAATAATGTAAGGGCACAATAATAAAAATATGGGGGTTATAGGGGTACAAAAATAACAATAAGGGGGCTACACCAACCAAAAAAAGGGACTACACTAGTAATATAGGGACCTAGCATTATGATAGTCAAACAAAGATCGTATGCCAAAGTTATGACCCCGTGAAGTTGGAGGTCCAAATTACTCATTTATACAAACACTTTGTGTACATAGTACCTGTAGATTATAAATACATATATGTTCATTAATTCAATAATATCACCATAGAATCACTGAGAAGGCCCTATGCCCTCCCCACATAAATGCAACACCACTTATTAGTCCATACAGTCATTAACTAATCAATAGCTAAACAATTCATGACAAGGTCCATAGAAGATACACATTATATGCCAACAACATATAACCAAAATATAAAACATGGAAACCCAACCATAATATCACCAACATAATGCCAGAAATTATACATGAATCATCATAAAATAATAACTCTTATTAACATATGATAATTTGAACCAAATCATGGATTTCCATGTACCACCTGACCATAGATTGGGTTGAACCAAATCTCTCTTTCAACCAATCACCCCCGCGCCATATTCTAAGCATGGATGTGGGATCTCATGGAATAAACCAAAAAAAACCAAACTAGAGCTTCTAAAAGACAAGCCACCTCAACCCTAAATGTTAAACTCTGAAGATGTTCTATGCTTAGATGAAATTATACTTTAACCTTCTAGGGCAAAATGAAAGTAAGATGCAGATAGAACATACCAATAGATCAATGGAAGATAAGCCAAAACAGAGATAAAGAATGGTGGTGTTATGGCGATCAGCAAGATGCTTCAACCAGCAAAGTCTTCATAAGGTTAGCCAACATGTGTCACACAACCCCAAGACGTTTCATAAAGAATACACCATCAAGACACTACACCAAGAATACCTAATCGCAGAACCAAGCACGTTGCTCCATCACCATCCAAGAGAGAAGAAAATGCCTCCACAAAAATGCGTGTGTAAGATGAAATCCAAGTTTCTCCAATATATAGGCATCTATGGGGGTGTGTGACACATCTCTTATGCATGTGGGACAAAACAGGCCGATTTTGCAGATGTGGAATAAATTCAAAATACATGTTCTTCTCATCCTATCAAGATGATCTTTAGATCGATCTTGTACCTCTCCAAAAGAGGAATCCAATAAAAATATTGGCATTGTCATCTAAGCTTCACAACATGGAGTTTGGACCTATTTTCCCAAAATTAACACTCCCTCTCAACTAGGGAGAACTCCATCCACCAGTGCCATCCAAACATCATGTGTCATCCCGCTGTAACTTTCTTCGCTGGCTTCTCTATTTCAAAACAAAAGGTGAGTCACAAACACATCACTCACAACTAACCCGAAGTCAGCTCAGAGGTCTGAAACCTCTATAGGACCAAGTAATTTGGAGGTCCGAAACCTCACTTGGACTTGAGAGAGTCATATACTAACCTGAAATTAGTTTCACTAACCCGAAGTCAGTTAGAGGTTCGAAACCTTGCTATACTTGATCCCATATCAAGTGGTTGGACACGTGCCATCCTAGACATATAGAGTATGGAAATCTCTAATGCGTCCATCGGTCTTGCTATAGTCTCTATTCACATTTCCCACCTCATTTCCCAAACGAGAGGTAATTCCCATGAGTCTGAAACTCCATGGGTAGGATGCTTACATGGCACATATCAAAGAGAGGTAAGTCAACTCAATATGATCATGGTGGGATGGAAGCACACCAACGAGGTTTGGCAAGCCTAGCCTTGTGGTTGCTCATAGCTCCAAGAAACTATCCCCAAAGCCCCCCTAGAGCTCCTAGAGCTCATCGTCCAATAGGACCCTCCAAATAGGGTCATCCCACGATTCCAATATTCTCACAGAAGGTTTAGGAACATGACCTTCCCCAAGGGATCTATGATAATATCCACGACCTGCTCATCAGTTCCTATATGATTGAGCCTTACGGCACCTCGCTGTACCATATCCCAGAGAAGTGGTACTAGACATCAACATTCTTGGATCGATCATGGAACACAAGATTCTCTGAAAAACGAAACCCCCTCTGGTTATCACAAAGGATAATGGTGGCATCTAGCACATGCTCGAACAACTCACGAATAGATTTCACAACCAAGTGTCTTCACAACATGCCATACACGCTGCAATGTATTCGGCCCCAGCGGTGCCTGAAGCTACCAACTTCTGCTTCCTTCTCGAAGCAGACCCAAGTGTGAAGCAGCATCCAAATGTGCTCATGTGATCCACCACACTGCCAACCCAATAGGCATCAGTATATCCACGGAGTCTCAAACTCCTGACAGTGTATCTTGGCCCATGGTCTATCGTGCCCCAGAGATATCTCAAGAGATTCTTGGCACTAATCTAGTGAATTTCATGAGGATCAACCATGCGTTGACTCAAAGTTTTCACTCCACACATACGTCCGAACGGGTGTTCCTTAAGAACATCAAGGCCCCTACAAGTTGATAGTACTCGGTAGGATTTGCTGGCATAGGCCCAACAAATATTTCACTCAACTTCTTAAGGTTGAGTTCCATCAGTGTCGACGTGGACTTACAACCCACGATACCAAATATTTCTAGCAGCTTCACAATATATTTTATTTGAGAGAGGAAAATCTTGCCAGGTCTCTACCAAAAATCTAGGCCTAGGAAGTAATGTATCAGTTCTAGGTCCTTCATCTCGAACTTGGAAGCGAGCTCCCTCTTCCACTGATGAGTGAGAGGGTCAACACCTGTCAGGAAGATATCGTCCATATAGAGAACTAGAATGAGAGGCTTTTTCTCTGTCAACCTTGAAGTAAAGGTTCAGATTAGCATTACTGCGAGTGAAGCCCAACTTCATCAAGTAGCTATATATCCTCTCAGACCAAGCCCTGGGGGATAGCTTCAACCCATAGAGGACTTTCTTCAACCTACAAACATGGGTGTCTCGATCCTGGACTTCGAACCCTAGAGGTTTCTTTACATACACCTCTTCCTTTATCGCACCATGCAGAAAGGCAGTCTTAACATCCATCTGATGAAGATTCCATCCTTGTGTAGCAACAAGGCTAATAATAGATCACATGTGTAATCATAATCAATGCCTTCCTAGAGAGAAGTCTTAGGCAACACATCTTGCCTTGTACTTTTCAGCACTCCCATCAGATCCATGCTTGATCTTGTAGAGCCATATTGAGGTGACAAAAAAAATTTCCTCCTGTCTTGAGACCATATCCCAGACATCATCCTTCATATAGTATCCTTCCTGATTCGATGCTTTATGGCTTCTTCACATAGGACTCATGGCTGCTAGATACCCTTGGTATCTATCTTAGCTTCTTGCTTTCTTGGAATGTCCCCCTTTGGGGTCATATGACTCTCGGAATCTTTGAGAGTGTCTCAGAGCCAAGAGGGTATCTTCTTCTTTCTTCCAACAATGTTATTTTCTCAGGAGCATATATTGTTGAGGTCTCCCTCTGAATGCCAACTACTCTACAAAGGTGCCATTATCAATCTTTGGATTCTTGATCTTCTTCTTTAAGAAATATACCCAGAATGCATTAAGTGCTAGACATCATATTGTGATACTTGAGGGAAGGGAAGAAACTCCCCTTTGCAGCACAACTCTGATATATGCCTTCATGATTATTTTGAATTTGGGCTCCCAGACACCAAATTGTAATGGGCTTTGTAATCATGGGCCTAAATATTGCTCACCCACTTTCAAGGCCATTCAAGAATCATAGCCATATACTGCCATATGTTTGTCATGCATCTTTAAAGGTATCATATTTTGTTATTTTCATACATATCACTATCATATTCATCAATTCCTGACAGAACTGAAGAATCAAGCTTCATTGTTATATATGATTTTTTATATGCCTCAAAGATATCATAGATCAAGATCATATATAGATTCTCCCATATGTCACTATCCATATCCTCCTACACAACAATAACAAATAAATTGACTTACTTGCAGAAGATGCACTTCACTTACATCCCTTTAGACTCTTGTCCTTGATGTACCAGGCATGTCCTTTGCCTCCTCTACCTGTAGAGAGTATTTTTGCTCCAATACCTCTGCCTCAGCTGCTCACAAGGTCCTTTGCTGCTTCAGATATACTTACACATATCAGCTAATCAATCTGCCTTCTATCAATGAAAATTCTCCTCCAATTTCATTGAGCATATGCCTATATCAGTGTGCCCTCTAACAGTGATTTTGCATATTGTAAGCATTGTTCAGAGGGTCTTAATATCTCTACCTTCTAACAGTCCCCTTGTTGCTTTAAGATGACTGAACTTAGGGCACAATTCCACCAGAAATTTCACAATAGTTAGTTGCTCCTATACCACTGTATATCAGCTCCAACACACTACTATCATCTCACTCCTTCAAGGACCAACTTCCATGGAGAAGATTCTGCAACCATCTACACAAGACTTAGCCACTACACACCCTTACCTTACCTCAAGGATCTTGGCTTCTGTGGCACTTTACTCAAGAAATTCAGCCCTGGACAAGTCTTCTACGACCACTTCAGAATAGGGTCTGAATCACCTATGGCTACCTCATTCAGACCATAAAATTGGATCTACCATCACTATAAAAGCCTCTGGAAAGGTAGAGGTAACTTGGCCCTAGATTCTACTAGACCTTTCATCCTCCCTTTCCACAAAACATAAGAGCTACAACCCTCTCCAATACTTTTAGGAAGAACATGCACCAGTTATTTGTTCATTTACCCAAAAACACAAACATGAAACCATAGAACCATGCCTTCTTTACTCACCTTTCCTCAGGTCTGAAGAAGCTTGATATCACCACAGGTGCAAGCACTTTTGAGCCTCACAGCATTATTGTCAAACCGAAATACCACCATTTTTATTTTCCAATTCTGAGCCTTAAATTGAGCTTGAAATCCAAGCCTCTTTTAATGATAACTTTCTGATCTGCTACCACATAAAACCCTTAACACAGTTCGCAAACAGCCCCTTATCCTCTCGGCTCAACAACCCTTCAATCTTGCCCTAAACCGCACTTAAGACAACCCTGATTAGTCATAAACACATATGTTGTACCTACAACAACCTAGACTTCTCCCATGTTGTTCCTGTAGTAGATGTACTACGATGTCCTTAAGTCTCCTCGGCCTCCTAATATCCATGCTATCAAGCCCTCCAAAAAAACCATTGTTTTGGACCTGCAATCAGTGAGATTTTTGGCCCTGTCTAGGGCTTACTAATTTTTCACTACCTTCAACGAATAGCACCCTAAAGCCCTTAAAACAAATCCGTTTTCACTTACACAGCTTCTCCATGTTGAAGGTTGGGGTTGCACGTGGAGAAATCTAATTCAGTTCAAAGTTATCCAAGACAATAGATATAGGCACCATGACTAAACACAATTTCTCTGACCAACATCACAATTGACTCTTGATTTTCTTAGTTTAAGTGGAACTTATTAAACCCATAATTCATCCATACATATCAAAAATTAGTGAGCTATTGCATGAGAATACAATGCACAGGAAATATGAGAAGAACTTGGAATAGGTTTATGTCATGACACTCCAATCTTTGGTTCAAAGAAACACTATCCATATTTTAGTTAATAGTTCAAGCTTCCAGCACAACATAATATTATGTTACTCAATACTTGTATAGAGAGTAGAAATAACTTTTGTGCAGACAATGACCTCTTCCTTCAATAAAAAAACATGCCTATCTCGGTTCACCTGGGATCTCTGTGACTCAGAAATAATTGTTTGGCACATAAAACTCGTGCTATGAACTTGGCCCACCTTAATTTCCAGAATTCATCATTTTGAGGGCAATGTTAATCCTTTTGGCTACGGCTGGGCTTCTTCTAGCTGCGGCTATGCTTTTTCCAGCTGCGGCTAGGCTTTTCTACTTAAAAACAATCATTGTCTCTTATAGCACTCGACCTTCACTACAGGAATGGCCACACTGTTCCTAGGCCTCCTTCACGCTGACGGTTAGGGCACCAACAAGCCCCAACAGACTTTAAGTCGAGGTCTCCTCACTCGACCTTCTTCCAGCAGCTCAGTCACCATAAACATATCCTTATCTTGCTACCCTAGATTCTCAACTAGAATGGGCTTTGTCTTCTTCTAGCTCCGATACCATGTTAAATTATGAAGATGTTATATGCTTAGATGCAAATATACTTTAAACTTCTAGGGCACAATGAAAGTAAGATGCAGATAGAACATACCAATAGATCAATGGAAGACAACCCAAAACAGAGATAAACAATGGTGGTGTTACGAAGATCAGCAGGATGCTTCAACCAACAAAGTCTTCATAATTTCAGCCACTCACATGTGTCACACAACCCCAAGACGTTTCATCAAGAATACTCCATCAAGACCCTGCACCAAGAAGCCCTAAACACAGAACCAAGAACGTTGCTCCATCACCATCCAAGAGAGGAGAAAATGCCTCCACAAAAATTTGTGTGTAAAATGAACTCCAAGTCTCTCCAATATATAGCCATATGTGGGGGTGCATGACACATATCTTATGCATATGGGATAAAACAGGTCGACCTTGCATATGTGGAATAAATTCAAAATACATGTCCTGTTCATCATTTCAAGATGTTCTTTAGATTGATCTTGCACCTCTCCGAAAGAGTAATCCAATAAAAATACTGGCATCGTCATCTGGGCATCACGACATGGATTTTGGACCTAGTTGCCCAAAATTAACACTAAACCAGTGATTCTGGCTCATGATCGGACATCACTAACACAACTATCCGAGGCTCTAGAGTGTTTGTTCCAACCCAGCTCCAAAACTGGTAACTCAACCCACAACTGCCATAGGGCTCTAAAGAATTTTTCCAACAAAAGCTCCAGGACTAGTAAATGAACCCACCAAGGGCTCTAGAGTGATTTTCCAACCAAGGCTTCCAGGAACAGTAACTCAACCCAAGTTGTTCCAAGGATTCCAGATCATTTGTCCAACCAAGGCTACAAAAACCGGTAACTCAACACACAACCATAAGGAACATGAGCACCAATTCGAAAACAAATGGGAAAACCCACAACACCATTCCTATCCAGGAAATGACAAGGCTAGGAAAAACCACAGTCAATTCAGGAAATCCTCCATGCCAATGCTAGATCATAACTAAATAACCTCATGCATACACCATGCATGCCAAAACTAGAAGGTAAATCATATATGCAACTCGGTACCTACAAAGCAATCCAACTAGAGTTGTTGATCCCACTGTCCCCTTGCACTTTCCTACTTTCCTTTTCCTTCCTTCTCCGGATCCAATGAATACTAGAGTTCTCCAAGCATACTCTAAGTGTGCAAGAGAATGCGAGAGAAAGAATAAAAGAGAGCTCCAAGTTAAACTGACAAAAGCCTCACACATAGAAAAAAGCCATGAACTGATCCTTAGAAGCCTTTTTATCATTAAGGTCTTTAATTCCTTCATTTTTCCTTCAATTTTCCTCACATGCAATTTTGTGACCTTTCACCTTCCTTTTCTCCTATTTTCCATTATTTTCATAAATAAATGCTAATTAATGTCTCTTTATCTTTACCAATTCCTTTTCCAATTTATTAGCCATAAATAAACCGAAATGACACCCACTAAGATGTTTTTCCCACCATTTAACTTGGAATACGTGTCCCGTGACCCTGGTCTTTTTTTTTTCCTTTATTAACTTTATTACATGGATTTTTAACTGATACTGTTACACTTGGACTATCAATAGTTTTCAATCAAAACCCTAATAGATTAGGTGTCCAACATTCCCCCCTTAATCCAAAGTTGTGTTCACGAGTCCAAGAAGAGAGTTAAAATGCAAAAATGCATGGCATCCAATGGCTAGATGTGCTCTCTAAAATGGTGATTTAAGGAAGACCAAAAACCAAATGAGGTAGAAGAACAACAGATTTCAACCAGTGGTGGTTTAAGGCTAGCCACCAACTTTGGCACTAAAGCTCGAAGTAGTGCCTAGAACAATTCCAAATCCTGTTAGAAGCTGAAGTATTTTGCTAGTGCAAGTGCTCCCTGATGCTTGTTTAAATATGACCACAAACTGTTGAAAATGGTGGTTTGAAGTTGACCACAAACTGTTGGAACTTGGCTCCAACGCTTAACGGTTCTCGAAACATTTCCAAATCTGGCAAGAAGTTGTTGTCTTCCACTTATTGGAACTGCTCACATATGGAAATTTGAAGATAACCACAAACTAATGTTAGTTTGAAGATAAACGAAAACTTAATCATGCTCATAACTTTGACACTGGTTACAACTCTCATTCTGGTTCAGGCTTAAGGCTTTGGTTTTGGTGCATTCCAACGAAAATTTCCATTACATTTAAGGAAAAAATATTTGCGGTTTGATGGGAAGAAATCTGTTTTGTTTGAATTTTTTGAAGTCTTTCTATATTTAATTTTTCTTCTTTTTGACCATCCTTGACTCTATTTTGGTGTTTTTTTGGGACCATGGAAGCAAAGAAAAGTGGTGGTGAGTTCTGTCCTAAGAATTCTACAACTTTGGAGCGAACTGAAGCAAATTATATTGAAACTATGGGAAACAAATTGACCTGGAAGCATCATGTTGTGGATGAGAGGTGTACGGGGCCATAGGGTTTGTACCAGAATAGGGTTTCTCATTAAAAAATGATGAGGAAGTTGATTCTTGATGCCAACCTCTATTCGATCAGGTAAGTTATTGGTTTCCTACCTTGCGGTGGCTTATTCATCTACAAGATGATGAGGTATTGGTAGATGCATGCTAGGCTCTGTTATATCTTTATGATGGCCTATATTTCAAGTTCAAGCTGTGATCAATGCCAAAAATATTTATCCACTTATATTCCTACTAAAAAATGTCAAATTTGATATAAAGAAAGAGGCAGTGTTTTCTATTTAGACTTAGATTTTGACCTCTCTCCTAAGGTTTAGACTTTATTTGGTTCTAAATTTCCACTCTCTCCCTCCTCCTCATGGGGAGTGGTGCTTAACTATAAATGTCACACTACACACTAGTTTTGATAGGTTTATTCAATGTCACACTACACATTCACACTTTTGGATGATTCATTTCAAAGTCTAGGAGCTGGAAAATGATGAGAAAGCATTGATTTCAAGGAGACAAGGTGGTGAATTGGACTCATAATGCTAAGGATTATATAGTCTTTCAAAAAAACAAATGATGTAGGATATGCCTTTGTACCTTGAAAACTATCGTTGTAAGGAAAATGATAACTGTGTTTTGTGGCACATAAGTTAGATCTAATAATCAATTTAATCTCAATAACAAACCTCATATTTTTGCATAAGGGTTTTTTCGAGTTAAAGCATTAAGAACATTGTGTCATCATACATAAATTTTCATTTCAGTTGTTTATGAATTAACTAATCACTAGGTTGTTAATCCATTTTGCAAGTGGTTTTAGGAGATTATGACTCAACCCACTAGAGATAACAGATCAATGGTAGTAAAGTTACTACATGACAAGATGTTCAAAATAAAAATAATATATCGTGAAAACATCAATCCAAATGATATGAGAGACGATGTAATGTAATAAAACATTTCATATAGGAAAAGGCTTCATTAACAAAACGAAGTTATTCATTGTTGTACTACTTCAAACAACTTCTGCAGTTATCTTTAAAGTCTGGTAGGCTGTTTGTATATCCTCTGGTGCTTACAATTCTTCATGTGCTGGTGAGTAATAAAATGGCTAAAATACACTACAATTCTTGGAATAACAAGACATCTAAGCTTCATGACTACACCATTAAATGGTAGAGGAGATTCAATGAAATTAATGTCAATTAACCATCCATGACGATGAGATCAATAATACATGGACCACATTGTGTGACATCTATTCCATCATCACTATCTCTTCTGTAGAACAATCTCAAAATAGTCTACCCTGCATAAGATGTTTTATATTTGGGCTGCCAAAATGCCCTAATATGAACTCTTCTCTGTGATAGAGGGAATGGGAAACACAAAGGATTGTTTGTTTCAAAATCTATGCTAGAGAACCAGCTCATATTATCGATGCTATTGAGAGACTGAGATTCTAGTTGTGTTGTGACTTGTTACCAAATTTGGATGGCTGATCTCCTGTTGTCTTTGCTGAAGATCCACTCGGCCTATTATTTTCCTGCAACGTTGCTCTTGGTGTGGTAGGGCATAACAAACACTTTTGCGCAAGGAACTGATGAAATGCTTCCATTGGGATGTATGAATCAGATTCTCCTATAGTCCAGCAAGGTAAAGGTCATCAGTGAACAATGCTTTTAATATGGGTGATAAAATTAAGATAAAGGTCACAAGATTATGCCACATCTATGATAAAAATAATAAAATTTAAAAATTTAAATATGATTAAATAATAAAATATAAAGATTTATTTTCTAAAAAAAGAAAAGGAATATTCATCTAAACTTGGATATTAGAATGATATCTATAAATTATTTGTACCAATGATATGATAATAGGTGGGTGGGATGGTAAAGGTAAACTTATTTAGGTTAATGTGTAAGCAAAATCAAAATTGTTTTTTTTTCAATAAATTATTTATATAATTTTAAAATAATTTTTTAATATTAAGAATTTTTAATAAAGATAAATAATTTAATTTTACTATATATAAATAATGAAGATGAACTTGTGATAAGATTTTTTTGCAAGAAAAAAATTGTAAATTTTATTTATTCGTAATAAATTTTTCGATAAGTATATGACTATAGCATTATGTTGGACCAAGTGCTTTAAAATATTGTAAAACTTTCAGTAGTCAGCATAAAAATCCCCTTTTCAATACTTACAAAAACAACAAATTTATGATATGCCATGTGAAAATGTCCACTACCCAAAATCCCCTTTTCAATACGTACAAAAACAACAAATTTATGATATGCCATGTGAAAATGTCCACTACCCATATTGGTGCGAGAAAAAACAAAAGAAATAGTTAAAATTCCACACATATTGCGCAATCCGTGTGATAGGAAATAGTCCATTGGTAGCATATTCTTTGTATATGAGCAGAGTATATGAGCAAACATGAGTTGGAATTAATTAGACCCAAAGGTCAAAAGTAAATTCTTGTTGGTTTCCCTCTTTAACTTCAAGGATAGAGCATGTGTCATATCCAACCCAATTTTTGACAAGTGATTGGCTTCCTTGTTTTGTGCCTATAAATATGATCAAAGAAGATAAAAGATAAATTTTTTAGATTTTGTTTGAGTTTTTAAAAAAGTGGAAGCAATGTGCAGTTTTCGATCGTTGTTGTTCCTTTCATTCATTTTATAACATTTTGGGAATTACCATAGTTATGAATAGAATGAAGTCCATATTTTTGAGCTAGGAGAAGAATGACATGTAAGGCAAGAGTTCAACATAATTATTTGTAGGAGGACCAATGTTTGCATCTAGAAGGAGAGAAAATGTGAGGCAAAAACATATAATATTCGCCCCATTCCTCTCCAAGGAGGGGTGCCTTAAGCAGCTCAATCGAAAAAGGCTCATGCAGAATCGGTTTGTATTTCGATTGGTGGATGTACATATTTTGATCCATTTGAGGAAGACTGAGGAAAAGAATATGCAATAGCTAGACTGGTGATGGAAACCTTGGTCAAATATGGAGGGAAGTTTCAAAAATAGCAACATTTTGTTCCAACTATATCTACTATAAAATGCACAAAATAAGTGCTTTTACGTTGTTCAAGAGATTTTCATAGAGCCAAAATTTGAGACAGTTGTTTATATTTTCTACTTCCTAGGGGATAGATAAATTTTCCTAATGTTTGTCGATATTTCTCAAGAAAAAGGAAAAGTGATGAAGAGATGAGAGATTGTTTATGAGTCCATCCAGTATAAGGGGAAAATATTAGGGCCTTGAAAATATTTTTTTGCAGGTTATCTTAGGTAGGTACTTTGTTCCAAAGTATTAGCCACACGAGTAGATTTGCTTTTGAGGGCAACTATGTTTCCATAATATTTTACCTCGCCATGGGGGATTTTCTAGTCCTTGAAGAAGAGAAAGGTAACCAAACTTCGGAGCATAAAAATTGTCGAATTGATGACACAAATTAGTTGATCTTTAGAGTCTAAAATAGAAATATTATTGAATTTGAATGCTCTAATATATTGATCTTGGGATAACACCCCTTCTCCTTATAAATGAAGGTCATTGGAATACGTCCATGACTGAGAGAAAAGATAAAAATTAGGGAAATTTTGAGGTCTAAAATAGACCTCCTAAGGAAAATAATAAAATAATAGTTAAAATAATGAAATAAGAGTTATGACTTTTAAAAGGAAAAGAAAGGAACCTGATTTTGTTAATTGTGTTTTTGGCTCATCTCATTGTATGTTTACTCAAATATCAAGTGTAGACACCTGTTGAATGTGGAATTTAAAAGCAGAAAACATTAGGGGAATTTTTAGATCTAAAATGAACCTCCTAAAGAAAATAATAAAATAAGAGTTAAAATAGTATATTAAGAGTTATGAATATTTAAAGAAAAATAAAGGAAACTACTTTTTAATTTGTATTTTTGGCTCATCTCATTGTAGGTTTACTCAAATTTCAAATGAAGATACTTGTTGGATGAAAAATTAAACTCCACATCCAATGGGAACTCACTATGCATACTTCCAATCAGCCCCACATCGAAAAAAATGAAAATGCATGAAAAAAACATATTCACACACATTTTCATTTTTTCGATGTGGGTCTACTCGTAAGTATGCAAAGTGGGTACCCATTGGATGTGGAATTTAATTATGCATCCAATATCTGTCTACACTTGACATTTGAGTAAACCTATAAGGAGATGAGTCGAAAATACAATTAAATAAAGTAGTTTTCTTCTTTTCCCTCTAAAATATTTTTCCTTGGGATGACATCATCTTTTTGAACCCTCCTCATTCTTTTTAAGTTAATTTTTTTAGTACAACTTTTATTTTTATGCCCATTTTTTACCTCAAAATTCCCCTAATGATGTGGATGGAAGAAATTATTAAGTGTGGACAAATCTGCATCAAATAATTGTTGGATGAGTGAGTCAAGCAAGGGGAACAATGTCAATTACCTATCCAGGGGTCTTTCGCTAGAAGAATATTTTTTCCCTTCCCAACCTTCCAACATAGATGATTTCTAATGATAGATAAAGCCTTCAATACTCTTTCCAAACTACATATGCATTTTAAAAGTATTTTTGGGGAGGTATGATCCATTCAAGTGTAGATAAGGTTGCATCACATAGTACCAAAGGCCTTCTCTTTGAATACTTTTCCACATTCCTTTAGCTGCCAAAGCCTTTGCATACATTGGAAAACATCTTAATCCCCATCCTCCATGAGATTTTCGAATAACAACAGAGTGCTATGTTGTAAGGGCGAAAGTTTGTTTTTCAACTTTTCCAAAGCTAAAGAAACTGAAGGGACATCTTTTTTATCCTCTAAAGTACACCCAGAGGAATCCATGCTAGTGAGGCCCAATAAACAAGAATGACCTCGACTATTGACTTGCATAGAACCTATTTCCCTACTCTAAATATCCATCTATTTGTTGATATTTTGATTCATTTTCAAAATTTTCTAACATCCAAGACCAATTTGAGATTTTGTAGCTATAGGGCTTGAGAATGAAGCCCACATATTTTAATACTTAATCAATTCCTTCTACGAGGTAGGAGAAAAATCCCTCTATTTCTCTTTTTTCATCTCCAAAGATAGTCCAACCTATAATAAAATACTTTGGAGGGTTTACTTGCATTCATGTAGCCTCATTGATGGTTTCCAATGTATCCTTCAAGGTTCTAAGACGTGGGAAAGGATAATCAAAGAATAGGAGGACATCATCAATAAAGAGGGTATGTGTCAGGGAACAATTAAGGGAGATTTCCCCCCTCTAAATATGCCACTTAAGACCGCATAAAAAAAGAGTCTTCTTAATCCATCAACCACTGTGAAAAAAAGAAGGGGAGAGATTGGGAAGCCTTGTCCTAATCCTCTCTCACCATGAAAATAAGTGGAAGGTGCCCCATTGATTAGAATATAAAATGAGGATGTGATGATATAGTTCATGACCTGTGTCACAAAGGAATGATAGAAATATAAGTGCATCAAAAGAAGTGAGAGTTATGACTAGTTCATTCAATCAAAGGATTTTGAGAGGTCAACCTTATATACTAGGGATTTTTGACATTTTATATGAATAAAGTGAAGCCATTCCTCAGAGAGGTCAATGTCTTCATGAATTTTCCTATAATAAAAAAACCTAAATTGTTAAAAAGAGATGTTAGAAGAAAGGAGATCCTTTAATTTTGGTGAAATGATATTTGAAATGGTTTTATAAATCGAGTTAGAAAGGGATATAGGTCTGAACTGGTTAAATATATCCACATTATTGATTTTGGAATAATGTTGATGAAGTGGAGTTAAAAGGGATTTGTATCAGGCTACAAGTTCTAGAGTATTCAACAACTGATAGAAGGTCTTCACCAATGAAGTTTAGAAAGCTAGTATAAAATTCAATAGGGATGCCATTCAACCCAAGGCTCTTACTCTTTTCAAACATGTGGAGAAATCTCTCAAGTTATTGTTTTGATACCTTTGTCATTAGAGAAACGGTTCCTTCTTGATCCACGAAGTTGGGAAAAATCCTTTCCACTTCTGAAATTTTTTTGTATGGTGGCACATTTTTCTTGGAAGAATATATTTTTAAAATATGAAAAACCCTATTCTACAATTTATAAGAAAGAGGTGGAAAGGTATCCATTAGAGCCTTGATTCCCCAAATAGTATCTACAAATTTCCTATAGTTTTCCATCCCATGGAAGTATTTTTTTCTTTTGTCTCCAAATTGTAGCCAAAGCCTGCAAATTTTCATCCTCCATTCCTTCTCTTGACTAAGGAGGATTTTCCTTTTATACTTTTCAAGATCTGAAATTATGACTTTCAAGTTTTCAAGTAATTTTGAAGAGGTTTCCAATTCCCATAGATCATGTAGTTGGGAATCAATATTTGAGAGGGATTTGGAGTCTACATCTCTTTTTCATCTATCCCATTCAATAATAGTTCCCTTTGAGCATTTGAGATTGCTTTGGAACTGAATGGTAGGGGATTCAAGATGCCCCAAGGATAGATGTATCCAGTTGAGTTTGAGGATATATATAAGTGAGGGGTCCTCTAACAAGGATGGGTTGAGCTTGAAAGGATTGGGGGATTTTGCAAGAAAGGGAACCAATGAGTAAGTGACCCAATCATTTAGAAATTTTGATCAATCTAGATATGCTAATTTTACATGTTGGAATTAGCTTGGGAGGTAGGACATCATTAAGTTTTAATTTTTCCACAAGGGCTATTAAAAAGTTTAAGAGTGGATCTATTGTGGAAGAGGGGATCTGCTCTGGGAGAGGGGGCCTAGAATTCCAAGTTTCCTAGAGTGAAGTAAAGATCCCCTGTGATTATAACCTGCATAGAGGGACAAATAAGAAGAGAATAAATTTTTTCCCAAAATTCCTTCTTCTCTACATATGGTCCATAAAAATTGATGCATAAGAAATAAATGTCTAGGTTTGAAGAATCGATATATAGAACTAGGCTCAATCTGATGGACGGGGTTGAAGAAATATGGATAGACTAAGTGTTCTATCCCAAGATGAGCCCACCTGAAATTCCAGCGACATATGTGGCCAAACAATTGTAGTCTAGAAGTATGGGTTTTAGGCTATTGATAGCCTTGTCCCCTTCCAACATCATTTCTTATAAAAATATAAAATGGGGGGAGTGAGATTCAATGAATCTTTAATTTCCATTTTTTTGGTAGGACTAACAAGTCCCCTAAAATTTAAAAAGAGTTGCTTAATTTGATCACTTTTATAGGGTCCATCACTCTAAGTTCCCTAATAATAGATGATTTATTCCTAGTTTTGATTTTATATGAGACCTTTCTCTAAGCCTTAGACAAAAAATATTTACATCCTTTGGAGATAGAAGGATGAGAGGTATCTTTGAGAGAGTCGATGTCCCCCTCCCCAATTAATCGAGATAGGGGCATCATAGAAATAAGGGGAGGAGGAAATGAAGGAAAGCCCTAATGAACAAAGGTTATAATGTGGATGGGGGGGGTGGGAAGGAGTCATCAGATTTTGGGAAAGTGGAGAGAAAAGGGTAAGAGAGGCAATAGGAGAAGAAAATGGGTAAGTGAGGTTAGAAGGAGAAATGGAAAATAAGGGGAGAGAGATGGGGGAGGAGACACTATAGAGAGGCTTGAGAGCTTTATTAGGCATGCCAATTTTAAGGGAAGAAGAAACAACACAATATGGAGGGTCACCCCTCATTTCATAATTAGAAACATGAACAGGAAGATCTGTAAGAATGAATTTTTTCATACCTAGGGAGGGAGGGTGCTCATAGAGAGTATTTTTCTACTATATTTTAGAGAGGGTTGTTCAGGAAGAGACCCTAGGGCCATGCATGCTGGTAGACTAGCTGAGGGGGCCAAAACCTAATGATCTAAACCTCTACCTTCCACCAAAGATTTCAAATCTGAAGGAAAACTAGAACTATGTTGACCTAAATTTTCTAGAGGGGAACTATGATGTTGTTAAAAGGCAAGTGATAAATACAAAAAAACTGAAAACAAAGAGTACTTGCACACCCATTTTTTCCCCTTTCCTTTCTCGATTTCTCTATTTTTTCTCAGGTGACCATGGGCATGATAACGAGCACACTTGAAGGGAATTCCTTCATAGTCAATATTCTAGTGATGTGTGATGTCTCCAATGCAAATAGATATTCACTCGGGGAGACCCAAATAAATATTTAGACCAACAAATATACGAGCCATATCCATATACATTTTTTGTTGGTAAGAGGAATTTACATCATAATAAACCCCTAGAGTGTTTCCTACCTCCTTGAAAAATCCTTCTGACCAGACAACCAGTGATACACTAGGTAGAGAACCCAAATGGGAACAATGTTTAGCTTCTTCGAGCATGCATCAAAGGTTATTAACTGGTTCTCTAAGAATAAGGCTTGAGAACCCCAAGACCATTTCCCATTTAATAGTTTTGAGGTGTTGTCCTTTGAATAAGTGATCAAACCCATCTAATCCTTCTTGAGGATCATACATATAGGCAAATAACCAACTATATAATGAAATATTTTCTCTATCTAGTGCCAAAGGACCACCATAGACATGCATTTACTATCAAAATTCCATGCTACTTCTCGTTTTTCCAACTTTTATACATTCAATTGAACATACTTCCAATGTACTAGGAGAGACTCTTCATGCTTCATTTTTATACATATATGGATTTGTTTCTAGGAAAAAATGATAGGAGGGGATCATAAGGGTTGAAAAACGTTGAGAAAAGCCTCCACCACTAAAAATTTCTAGTGTGAAAATGTAGTTAAGGAAATTATAAGGCACAGAGGAATCATAGTTTAAAGAGAAATTGAGCAGAGGGAAACCAGTTCTCCCTAGTAAGGGTTATGAGCAGCTCTAATTTGAAAGAGAAATTTGTGAAAGGGAAAAGTCAAGGGAGGTAGGTGGAAAGATGGAAGGAGAGGTAATTAATCCTGAAGGAGGTCATCTTGTAGTGACCTTAAAAGTACTAGATGCCATCATATCAGAGTGACGAAATGATTTTGTAAGCAATGGTTTTAGGGGGACTACTTTATCAGGTATAGACCTAACCCATCCTGTACCATTGGTAGACACCCTTGCTCTAGGTCAACATCATTTGATAAAGGGTTTGTAACAGATCAGATCAAGGCTATCCATATGTTGATGCCTTCACAGGGATTTGGAAAATAATCTACCATATCGTCATACATATTCCCTATAGATTGACCATGATCTACTAAATCGAGTGTCTGTGTTTCATCTTACTACCTCCATTCTCACTCTTACAAAATCTCTTCTTGTATTTTCATCCTTAGACCCCCTAAAATCTGAAGGGAAATTTTTTCCTCCTCTCCTTTTGTTTAATTTTCTATTGTTATCTTTGCTATATTTGTGATAGGTTTGTTACTCATATTAAGTTCATAGCAAAAATTCAATACATTGATAGGAAATTCTTAGAGAAACTGTATAGATCTTGATAAGATTATAAAGGAGTTTCATGAATAACCCAAGAGAACTTACGAATTCAAAGTTGATGACATGGTTTGGTTGTACCTTGACAAGGAAATATTGAAAGGTGAAGGTGAAAAAATAAGCCAATGTTATATGGGCCTCTCAATAATATCTAGAAAATGGGAGATAATTCTCTTAAAATTGACAGACTTATTTGCATGAGAATCTACTTTATTATCGATGAAGAGAAGTTGTGATCCAAGAGGATTCCCAAAATTTATCCAAATTTATGGTTTCAAATGACAATGAAAAGGTCTCCATGTCAAAGAAATCGTCAATAGTTTTCTAATGCAATTTTAATGGAATCAAACAAACACCATATATGAAAGTCATGGCCTTCAAAAGTTTAAGGAAAAATAGGAGTGAGACACACAAGGATGACACATAACACATCTGAGGATGACACATGTCACACCTAGAGGATCACACATGGAAAACCTAGAGGATCACACATGACACACCTAGAGGATCACACATGGCACACCCACACATGTGGAACAAAAGATAGTGACATGGCATGACCACAAGGTGACACGTGGCATGGATACCATGGCTTAATGGAAGGATGATTGTGTGGCACCATGTGGACTGACTAGAGGTTTCCAAGTGGACCAAAATGAGTCTTCCACATGAAACCTCTAGAAGGTATATGTGGATTCGATGTGTGGAAGATCAAAGTTTTATTGCAAATTTGTATCAATGGAAATATTTGAAACCCCAACCTCACAAATGCTTTCTCTTACCAATAGGGAAAGATGTGTGTTATGTTAAATTGGGAAAAGGTTCTATTATTTATGTTTTTTTGTTGCAAATTAAATCCCACAAAATATGCACTTACAAGATTCAAACCATTGACCTCCCATATGCCAACCACAAGTCTTACCGTCTATGCCAAAAGCTACAAGTGTGTTAAGTTATCCACCAATTTATTTCGATAAATATTATTTTTGAGGTATTATGCCAAAAAATGATAATATAACCCAAAATTCATGGACAATTGAGAATTGAACTCACAACCTCACCTTTATTAACTGTGTGCTTTATCATTGCACCACAATTTGGAGTTGTGAAGTATATTTCATAGAAATTTTTTTAAGATGTATTTTCTAACAAAATTTTGGGAAGTAAGGGCCATAAAGCCATTTTTCTTACGAGAAGTGGACATAAATAGTATTTCAATAGTCTTATAGTCTTCCTAAAGGGGTCTTGAATGCATTTTTATTATATTTTGGAGATCAATGCTGATGTAAGAAATCATTTGAAGTGTTTTGCATCATTTTTATGGATCATTTGCTTATTTGAAGTAGCCCCGAAGATGTATCGCTAGAAGGGTGAACTTCGCTATCAAATTTTTCTTATGGTATTTATTATTGTTGTTTGTTTTGCATGTACATATTTTAATTTCTCAATTAAAATTTATTTATAAATTTACATGAAGTTACATTTAACATACAAAAGTATTTCAAGATTTAATTTCATATCAAGTTTGGTACCAAAGTAGGTTTGATCTAGGATTTAAAAAGTGTTGAATGCTTTGTAAGCTCAAGTTTGGAGAAGGATCACTTGATGCATTCAAACCTGAGATTGGTATAATACAAACATTTCCGTGACAAGTAATGGAACATGAAGGAGAAGAAATCCTCACTAAGTATGAAAGGGAGTTTCAACAAATTTTTCTTGACGTGAGAGTCATGGTGGAAGAGTTGTAAAAAGAATGAAGAAAAGAGGGAGAAGGCCCAAGTAAAGTTAAATATGAAGGAGTTGTTGGTGAACCTATATTGTAACAACATCTAGTTTGGAGTGTGCAAGATCGATTGATTTAATTAAAATAAATAAAAAAATCAATTGAATGTAATGTATTTGAATCTACCACCCAAATTTTAACTTTCGAGTAGCTTTGGCAGTGTGGGATTATGTTTAATATGTAAGATAGAGTGGAAGCCATGTTGGGACTTCCCGAGTCTCTAAAGCTTAATTACGGGGGAGGAGGGGGGGTGTCTGAAATCATTTTTGAGCAGTAAACCGCCGAACATGTGTCATGGTGCAGGTTCTATCTCCCCCTAGGGATTTTAAAAATAGTCTTGTGCCCCCTTGATATCACCTAGATAACATGACATGTGGACCCCGCAGTTGGTTAGTGGCCATTGAAATAAACAAAGGGAATTTGGTGTACAATCCCTCTCTAGGTGGCATCCACATGGCACAAAACCATTCATCCATGTGTCAAAAAGCATCAAGACGATGTCAACTTGTGAATAAGTAAGAACCTATTGTTCATTTCAAATAATAAATATTAAGTCCAATAGAATATTTCCATATGTACCAATAGTTGGGAAACACATTAAAAATAAAAGAATGGGGTTTTTGTATTTCTTTAGCTATGAACAACAAAGTTTTGCATGTTGAAGAAATTGGTGGTAGTGAAAAATTCACCCAGGTTAGCACACAATTCACTCATAAATTTTCTCAGGTAATTCTTAGCTAAAAAACTTTGTTTATATAGTCATAATGAAGATTACAGTTACCAAAAATCAATTAATTAATTCTTCCCGCCTAGTGAACTTTTAGGACTTTCCACTAAATGACAGTGTGGATAATTCACATGAAACCTACTATGGATTGAATCTCTATTAGCTCAGCGAGTGGGATTTTTGTTGCTTCAAGGATCAATAAGATATTTCTTTGACATAGGAGTCTTAGCACAATTTATCATTCCTCAAACAAATACCTCTCTAGAATTTGACTCCTAGTTTTTTGAGAAATATCTACCTAGTAAGCAAGCCATTATGTCAAAAAATGGTTGTGTTCTATTTTGTATTAATTATGTGTCTACCTAAGAAATGCTTAAAATAGTTTTACCAATTGAAACCCATCCTCTAAATGAAGATGTTATGATTTAGTCCTATAATGAATTAGATTCTAAAGAAAAATATATTACCTTAGAATCCTTTATACTTATAAATTCTCAATTACTAGAATATGTCTCCCCTTACCCCTCTAGTATGTTTCCTGAAATATCAAGGAAAATTATATCAATGGTCTTTTGTTAGCTAGGGTATGATGATGACTAAATTGCAGATGAGACTGTCATAAGATTCCTCACTTCTTTATCACTAGCCAAAAATTCCTTTATTAGGTTCCATTCAGTGAATATTTGGCCGAAGTTGTTAATTTCCAATTGGCCTAGTATAGTCTCACTAAGTCTTTTAGATATAAGCTAGTTCAAGTATATCATTTTCTGTACTTTTAGGAGGACATTTTTTTTTCTTCATTTGAATACTCAAGATCAAGATGGAAATTTAATCTATGATATTAATTGGACACCAATGGTGGAAAAATGTTCTCAGGACTCCAACTTTTCAGATCTTGTAAATAAGTTTGTGTGAGTTGTACATGCTCTATTGTTTAATGAATATCCTCTAAGAATGCTTATAGAAGCTAAGAAAATTCTAAATCTAATTCCAAATACCAAAGTAGGTGATTGGTATTTGTACAAAGGTTTTACAAAGATAAGGATTTATGGTTGTGAGTTACCACCTTATAGGCTTCCAGTTTTCTTGCATATGGTGATTTTTGCATTAGAATTTATCAAATAGGCCTTAACTCATATCAGATGCATGTTTTGTCTAAAAAGAACCCAAAATTATTTAAATTGAAAAAGTAGGTTGGGACTTAGTTAACACAAGAGGGACATTTCAAGATGTATATGAAGTTTCCTTAGAGGTAACTCTGGGAATATGATCCTCATGAGATCATATCAAAGAGAAAAGTAAAGCAGGGAGAAATCCCATATAAACATGTTTCTAATATATATTATTTTGAAAATAGAAAAGTATGGGAGAAATATCTAGTTCAAAATGAACTAATTAGTCAAGAATAGGAAAATATTCACAACAAACAACTTTGGAAACACCACAAGAAAAAGAAAAGGATCTTAAAAGAGCGATTGAGGAGATTCAACAATATTTTGCAACTTCAAGTATTAAACATGAAGATAAAAGATCATGGATAAGGAAACGAGTAGATGATGAGAAGGATTCTTTAACAACCCCAAAATTAAAATATACAACTAATTGTATCAATCATGTGGTTAGTAATCAACTCACAACTATTCAACTAATTAGCATAGAATTTCCTGAAAACATGAGTAGAGAAGACTTACCTGTAACGATGATGTTCCTTACTTCTGACTGTGAATTTGAACTTTATTTGAATCTCGCTAACCACGAAATTTTTTTGTGGGTGTCTTTCCACTCAACCATAGGCTTAGCTGCACATAATCATTTTATGACTGGCCACCCCCAAGCCCTCAATCAACGTACTACTTCCAGGGTATCCTTTGTCTCAAATTAATTTTTCTCCCCGGAGAATGGATGAATCTGATCCTCCTCATCGTCCTTTAAATAGACCAAAAAATGGAAAGGGATCCGCATGAACACATTCCATGTGTCAACATGCCAACTTCTATTTATTTATTTTAAGCTTTACTTAATTTAATATTTCTCTTAATTTAAATCTTTCTTATTTTATTCATTTTAACATTTTCTTAACCTTACATATTCTTACTATTTTTACAGTATATATATATATATATATAATTCCTATTTATTATTTACTATTTCATTTATTTATTATTATTATATTCTCTTCATTATTTATTATTTATTTACTATCATTATCTTTTTTTTATTGTTTACTATTTATTTACTTATATTTTAATATTATATTATATTATTTATTTATTATTTATATTTTTATTATTATTAGTGTCATTACATACTTCCCCTCTTTAAGGAGTTTCATCTCGAAGTTAAGTTGAATCATTTAACATTTTATTTTATTCAATTATTTATTACTTCACATTTTCCCTACATCCTCTGCTAAACTAGTATAACCAGTAGACATCGAAAGTTTCCACATCACTCGAGAAATCCAAAGCAATATCTGTATTTTTTCCCAACTTTCGGAACTAGGCATAAGAATCATTAGTCTATACCATAGCCTATGGATGGCCCCAAGGCTCGTGCCAAGGCTTAGACCTCATCTTCCCTAAGGCATGCATCCAGTCCCAGTACTCAATGACACCGGAAATCTCGCAAGGCTGAACCACTCCCTCCAAACTCACTAAGGTGCAAAACTCTCGACATCAAAGTCCTTACACCTCCACCATACTTCGACATCCCAATCCAATATTAGGTACTTGGCCTACAATATCACGAACTTAGCCTCCTCAAGATCGTCCTATAGCCCCTCAAGGTTTATCCATCAAGAGATATATAAAACAAAGGAACCACTGGAATATGTAGTGTTGATTGAGTTTTTCCCCAACCCATATGGTGTTACATATTATCCCTCTCATGTATGGACTCCCATGAGATCATCAAATAAACTGACCCTCTCGTCCCATTTGTGGATTTCCTGTCAATCACCACATCTCAAGATACATGAAATGCATTATCTATAACATCATAGTATCATAGAAAATAATCCACATGCCCAGTATTTCATGTCGTCACGAGAACATAACATCATTGTTATGAAAAAATTTTGAATATCATAAATCTACATACAATTACCACATGCTTCACATCATAATATCCTCCTATGTTATAACATCAACATATCAACATCAAGACATATAATAACATAATAAATGAACTGCATATCAATATACCTCATATCATAACATCATAATCCCTATGCATATCATATTCATCATAAGCATAAAACAACTATATAAATAAACTTATGCATCATTATCCTCATACCATCATATCATGAAACCTCATCCCAACATTATACTCAACAACCTTATTTTGACATAACAGCTAACAAAAACCATAATTGAAATCATAGTGTATGATTTAGATGTATCAATAAAATTTAAACAATAAGACATGATCTAGATGCTCCATAAAAGTATCTATCTTAGCTAAGTTATCCACTCCTATCTATTTTACCATATGATTTAATCAAATAGATAATGAAATTCATTAAAATTAACATATGCATCTTCCCAGGTAATTGACCTTGGGCTATATTGGTCCCACAAGACCTTGACTTTCTCAAACTCACAATACTTGAAACGATGAACTCGACGGTCCAATATATAGAATGGTTCAACCTGAAGGACACCCTCCCTAGAAATATGTAATTTCTCAAATTTCAGCACATGGGGTGGGACAAGTACACATTTTCTAATCATAGAAACATGAAACACGTTATTCATATTTCTTAGATGGAATGGAAACTTGAGTTTATAAGCAACTGGTCTAATCCTCTCTAGGATCTTAAATGGGCCGAAAAATCTAGGGATAGCCTTGATCCCTTTCCAAATCTAAAGGAACTCTTAAAGGGTTTGTAGAAATTTATAAACACAATAATGTATTTCCGGATTCTCCTGATATAAAAAATTAATATTATGTTAAATATAGAATCCTTCCATTTAATTCTTTGCAGAAATTAAATCGCCAATTGCAAAACACATATGAAGCAAATCAATCTCACATAACAAGATGTTTTACCTGGAAAGCTTAAAGCTAAAAACCCCAACTATCATATATTATGTATATCAATGGATCATGTAGAAATCTCATACAAAGCTTAGCTCATAGAGCTCTCAGTACAATATACAATCGTCACACACTGTCGTGAAAAAATTTGCATATCTATGCACCAATTTCTTGCCTCCTGACAACCTGCCTCCACTAGTGCGCAATCCCTGCTGAAGAAGAACCCTAAATGAATTCGACCTTACCTTCCCTTGACTGCACAATCCTCATAAGCATCTCCAATGTGTGCGTAGATGCATTGAATGCATCACTATAGTCACAACTGATAGTCCATCTCACCCTTTCACCTATCTTTCCACTCGGTCTCCACTGGATCTGACATGCAAGTAGTTAACCGCTGTATTTATTTAGTTGCAAGTAAGACACTACTTGTGAATTAATTAAATAATTAATTCAATCATCTTTCACTAGTGTATGTTCAGTTACAACTATCACAACTGAGTTTAACTCAATGAACTTAGTTAAAATAAATAACAACTCACATAACTACTCTTCCAACTCAGTTACAACTTGCCACAATCAGTTATAACAAAGCCTTCCATGCATGAGTCACCAACCACCCTAGGAATTGCGTAATTCCTTCAGCCCACTGATGTGCCACATCTGTTCACTGAAATAAAGTGCTCCAAGAGAATAAGTTACTATTTATTGTCTGATTATTATTAAGGGCTAATAATAATTGACAGGCATTCTATTTTTAGATTAGTGATCTATAAATAGACTTCTCCCATCTTCTAAAAATAGAAATTCATCCAAAGATGGAATTTGCTCAACCATCTAGAATCAGCCTCCTGCTAATTTTAGAATATACTCACCATTCTAAAAATAGACATACACCTAAAAATAGCCTGTGTGGGCCCCACCTAGTTTAGGTGCTTATTTTTCACTACGATCAAGGATGATGTTTCTGGATGCCACTTTCAATGTTTCTTGTTGCAACATTCAACAATCCCTCTCAAAAAGAAAGGATTGTCTTTGCATGTACCCTGCAACTCCATGCATCCGCCCTGCAATACTTGCATGCAACACTTCTGAAACTGAATAGCCTACAAACAATTGAATCAGTATAATGCATCTATCGTCAAAGTCTTCTGACTTCTGCTGCTACCAATTGCACATGTCTTCTGGAACCACTACACTATTGAACTCTGCAACCATGCACTCTGCACTTGTTGTCAACTCTAATCCGCTCTCTAGTATCTGAAACTGTCACTTTGATATGACTTCATCAATCCAACTGATCATGCTACTGTTGTTCTGTGGGTGCCTCGTAGCAAGGTTCAATTCATGATATCCACACCATCTCAATGAATCCTGCCCAGAAATATCTTCTTGGGATTACTCATGCATGTTGCCCTACCTCTTAACTGGTGGTATAGCTGAATGCACTCCCTCCGCCCATCTGGCATGAAATTTCTCTGCATGAGTGGTTGCTCCCACTCCATGATCCTCATCTTGTGGCTTCTCCACATCCCGAGGTTCACTCTTACCTGCATGCAAATCCTGCTCCCTCTGAAGCTTCAATTGTATGTCTTCCTCGCACTTCCCAACAGTAGGAAGCTCTGTAGAAATCCCATCTACTTCAAGTGTTTAGAGATTCTTAACTCGAATTCCAACCTTCTTGGCTTTCCCTGTTGCTTTGTGTCGCAGGAAAAATTTTCCTTCACTAAATACAATATCATAGCCTCTATCCTCTAACATTGCGACTGAGATTAAATTCTTCTTTAAACCTGGAACATGCACAACATATTTTAAATGAAAGAGTTTACCTAATGCCCTCTGAAAGGTAATGGTACCAATGCTGGTCGAACTGTATCATCCATCATCACCCAACTCAACATGCATCTAGATATCTTTCTCCACCAAGTCACTGAACAATTTATCATCTCTCGTCATGTGAAAGGAAGCACCACTATCAAAGTACCACCCCGATCCAAATGCACTAGACACCATGCATGCGATCAATGAGAATTCAAGCTCAAATTGAGAGGCAAGAGCCTCACCAGCTATATCTCTAGCAACCATCTTGTTCTTCTTCTTATGTAGACAATTTTTGGCAATATGTCCAAACTCGTGATAGTGAAAACACTTCACTTTGGACATGTTGTGCTCCTTTCCATCTTCATCGGCCTCATATTTTGAATTGAATTTCTTCCCCTTCTTCTTCTTCGCCTTGGCAGACAAACCACAATCTCCTTCATAATCATGCATTGATGAAGATACATCTATGGTGTTCATCCTAAATTCTTCCTGCACTAGATCCGACCACAGTCGTTCCCAATCTGACAGTTTTTCCCATCCATTGACAGAGTCTTGATAACTGTGCCAACTCTTCGAAAGCCCAAGGAGAGCCAAGCTCACCAATTCATCATTCACAACACTGGCTCCTACACTCCCAAGCTCATCCCTGCATTGGAAAAACTTTGTCAAGTGTATTGGAATATCATCGTTCTTCTCCATCTTGATTTTTCTGAGTTTATCCTTCAGCACCAATTTCCTATGGTAGCTGTTGCTTTGGAAAATATCTGTCAAATCCTTCCACATTGCAAATAAAGTGGCTTTCCCATGAAGAATTGACACAATATGGTATTACACACCTTCCAACAGGATCCTCCTCACCCTTGCTACTTTCTTTTACCATGCGTCAAGTACTGCAGCATCCGTCGAAGTGGGCTTAGGAACATCGCTATCGATGAACTCCTTCAAGCCATTATCTTCAAGCACTTCCTCCATCCTATCCTTCCAGGCTATCTAGTTTGAGTTTCCCTCGAGTGCATACTCCAACCGTAACCCATTGAAATCCATTTCAATGTTTACTCAACTGTCGCACCAAGAAATTCTTGCAGCAAATTCGAATTTTCCACCAGCACAAAACTCAGCAACGCTTCAATATTGCAATCTCCAGTGATTAACACTGCTCTGATACCATGTAGAGATTTATAAACACAGTAATGTATTTCTAGATTCTCCTAATCTAACATATTAATATTATGTTAAATACAATATCCTTCCACTTAATTCTTTACGGAAATTAAATCGCCAATTGCAAAACACATATGAAGCAAATCAATTGCACATAACAAGATGTTTTACCGGAAAAGCTTAAAGATAAAAACCCCAACTATCATATATTGTGTATATCAATGGATCATTTAACAATATCATACAAAGCTCCGCTCATAGAGCTCTCAGTACAATACAAAATCATCACACACTGTCATGCAGAAATTTGCATATCTATGCACCAATTTCTTGCCTCTTGACAGCCTGCCTCCACTGTGCAATCCTTGTTGAAGAAGAACCCTGAATGAATTCGACCTTACCTTTCCTTGACTGCTCAATCCTCATAAGCATCTCCAATGTGTGTGTAGATGCATTGAATGGATCACTATAGTCACAAATGATATTCCATCTCACCCTTTCACCTATCTCTCCACTCGGTCTCCATTGGATCTAACATGCAAGTATTTAATTGTTGTATTTCTTCAGTTGCAAGTAAGACACTACTTGTGAATTAATTAACTCATCTTTCACTAGTGTATGTTCAGTTACAACTAGCACAACTGATTTTAACTCACTGAACTTAGTTAAACTAAATAACAACTCACATAACTACTCTTCTAACTCGGTTACAACTTGCCACAATCAGTTATAACGAAGTCCTCCATGGATGAGTCACCAATCACCCTAGGAATTGCGTAATTCTTTCAGCCCACCGACGTGCCACATATGTTCACTAAAATAAAGTGCTCCAAGAGAATAAGTTATTATTTAATCTCTGATTATTATTAAGGGCTAATAATAATCGACATGCATTCTATTTTTAGATTAGCGATCTATGAATAGACTTCACCCATCTTCTAAAAATATAAATTCATCCAAAGATATAATTTTCTCAACCATATAGAATCAGCCTCCTGCTAATTTTAGAATATGCTCACCATTCTAAAAATAGACATACACCTAAAAATAGCCTGTGTGGGCCCCACCTAGTTTAGGTGCTTATTTTTCACTAGGATCAAGGATGATGTTTCTGGATGCCACTTTCACTGTTTCTTGTTGCAACATTCAACAGGGTTTGAATCTAATAAAAACTTGCCTACCTTCCTTAAAGCTTCTATCAATTCTCTTTGTATCAATATAACTTTTCTGGCGATCACTCACTTCCTTTAGCCTTTGTTTAATTGAAGCCATTTGTTCTTCCATTTCTTGGAGAATTTTAGGTCCCAATATGACTCTATCCTCTAATTGATCCTACCTTAATGGAGCACGACATGGTCTTCCATATAAGACTTTGAAGGGATTTTCCTGAATTGAATTGTGATAACTATAGTTGTATGCAAGTTCAACTAAGGGAAGGTATTTCTCCCATTTATTTTGTTGATCCATGACATCCATTATTAGCATGTCCTCTAATACTTGGTTTACTCCCTCTATTTTCTCATCTATCTCTCGATGATATGAAATACTAAAGTTGAGTTGTGTTCGCATAGATTGTAAAAGGATTTGCCAAAATCTAGAAGTAAAACATGCATCTCTGTCGAATATTACTCTCCGGGTAAATCCACGAAGGAAAATTATTACTTTTAGGAAAACTCCAGAGATAGTTGGTGCCTCCAAGGTCCTCTTAGGTCGAATGAAGTGAGCAGTCTTAGTTAATTTATCAACTGTTGACCATAATTTAATCATGTATTTTGGAAGTCATAGGTAAGCTTCCCACAAAATCCATCAAAACAACTTCCCACTTAGTTTCTGGTATATCATGGGGTTGTAAAATACCTGTATGGTGGAAATGTTTATCTTTAACCTATTGAAATTCTAAAAATCACGCCACAAACTGTGTTGTATCATTTTTCATTCCTGTCTAGAAAAATAGTTGTTTTAAATCCACATACATTTTCTGGACTCCTGGATGTGTAACATATGGAGATTGGTGGGCTTCCATCATTATTAATTTATGAATTTCATCATCAGCCGACACACATATTACCTTTGTATTAAAAATCCAACATTATCTAACATGTATCCTTCCCACTTGGATTCCATTAGTAATCCTTCTTCTAAGAAACGTTTTACTTTTTGGTATTATGGGTCCCCTATTAGGTGGTTTATAATCCAACTTCTCAAGCATATCTTCAATGATAATATTGAATGAACTCTTGGTCTCCTGCTTAAAGCATCTACAAATTTATTTTCTTTCCCCTTGATGTATGTGTTGCACCCCATATATGTTATAACATTTTCTATCCAAACCTTCCATTTACAAGCCATATTCATGCCCTTACAACATAGTCTGTAACTATTATATTACCAATTTTCACTAAATGCATTCGTTTTACCTTGTGTTTTATTATTAATGATTTCTTTTATTTTTAATGATTAAACATGTCTTTAGTATGGTTTTATCAATGATGGGTTAATAATGTGGTTATGTGGCCAAGGATCATGTTCAACTACAAATATTTCTATCTTTGTATTAGTTCTGGAAGTTTGATACTAGTTCAGTCTAGTTTAGTAGTTTGATACTTAGTTCGGTACCAGTTCAGTCCAGTTCAACAGTTCGGTACTTGATTTTGCACCTATGCACCAACAACTACAGGCATTTATGTCTAGATTTATAGTTACATCCAAACTTGGAATTAATTCAAACTAATTCCAAGTGGCATCATTTCCATATCCAACGAATGATTCGTCACAATCCCAAATCATAACAAGTTACTTAAAGAGCATTCCTTGTTTTAATCATAGTATGACACAATATATTTTTATGGAAGTCGATATGATCCTCTGGATCGTCGCTTCCTTTCTATTGTATTATAAAAATAGGTCTGTACTGAAGAAAACAAAGAGGTTTGAGAGGATGCAAAGAGACTTTATTTTGAAGCTAGTTATCGTAATAAATTTGAACCTTCACTTGTAAACAAAAGTTGAAGGTTTTGGTAATGAAGATTTAAATATTGAAATTTGAGCATCATATTGGTTTTAACTAGTTGTTGGGAACGTTTTCAAGTTGGGAAGGGCCCCTCGACTCACTTAACGCCATGGTTTTTACTTTTAGAGTAGGTTAATATTCATTTTTAGTTTCTTTCTAATTGCAGATTATTTATTTATTTATTATATCTATATATATATATATATATATATATATATATTTCATTAGATTTGTATTTCGTACCATATTAGATCTATTTTTCTACCTTTAGATTTTTTAAGTAAGAGTCATTATGACTAGATTATAATTAATTTTCTCAAGCTTAAGATTTAAGAAAACTTGAATTGGTTTCTTAATATGCTTTGGTACCCAGAATTTTTAATCTACAAAATTTTTGTACTTCATTTGGTACTAATATTCATAATTTCTATTTCCAAACTTTTCTTACTTAATTCAATACCAAGTTTTGTACTAGATTAGGGTATTAAAAAAAAGTATGTAATTTTCAGTTTAGGGTTATTTAATTAATTGGAGCTTTGAAGCTACTTTGTAAAATATTCCTACAACGAATAAGAACCTACAATATATCATTATGAATCTAATCCTACTTGTCATTTATTTTTGATATTTTAGTAATGAATTTCTTGTAGTTTATTGCCTTGTCTTCTTTACTTTCCTCACATGCTTTTTCTTATAGTTGTTGGCATTTATTTTTCTGCAATTTACTTTTTTTGCACCATGTTTAATGGGATTTCATCACTAGAGAATTATGACCACTGAAGTCTCAAGAACTAATAAGCTATAGAAATAAAACCACGTGAACATTGTCTATTGGTAATGAAAGATTGTGGTTCATAGCCTTATAAGCATTAATGTCCCACAATCCCGTGACAAGTTATAATCCTTCGCATTTAATTATTTCTAGTATTAGTTGTTAACATAGGTTAGAATAGGCTATAATCCTGCATTTCTTGTGCCAGCATCTCTAAGTCTTATGATACTTGATTCGATAATTAAATGTTGGAATTACAATACATATAATTCCACCAACATTTTTGTCGGTGTTTCTGGGGAGGTGCTAAATGGGTTAGAGCATAGTTTATTTCACATGTTTTTTTGCCTGATTTTAGTTGCAGGGACAACTTGGGGGTGGAGATAAAATGATAATATGAGAGGTAATAACTTGTGTGTCCACTGTGGTGGGGTTGCTCCAAATTCTTTTTGTTTCCTTCTTTTTCTTTACTAGTGCGTTTACCGTTATATTAATTCATTGAAATAAGAGAAGCCTAACTTGTGTGAACATATATCTTGGTGACAACAAGGTCATAGTAGCATGGTAGTGATTCAAGTACACAATAGGTTTGCTATCATTTGTTTTAAGTGTTTCCTTATTATTTATTTAGGATTTTTAAGAACTATATAAACTAATCCATTTGAAGGATAAAGATTAACAACCAACAAAACAATATTCATGGATGATCAACAGTTTGGAAGAACTCTCTCAAATCCTAGTAGCGGTTGGGATCTCTTCTTCTCAGGAAGAATAAATATTAGAAGTAGCCAAGAGATTCTCTTCCTTCCCATAAGCGATAGAAGAACAAAAATTCCATGAATCACATCCACATGAAGATCTTTACCCTTGCAAACTTGTTGAGGAAACTGAAGAATCATGGAGTGCATCTGATGGAGAAAACGGGTTAGAACTTGAAATTGAGGAATTTTTGACATGCCTATCTATAGATCCTCTAAGAACACAAGAGGATAATCATCTAATAATAGAAGATATGCATGACATGGTAAAAGAGGATATGATAAATGATCCAAATAAAGAGGTGAACTAAGAACATTTTTATTTTATTAAACGTTGGTTTCAAGCAACTATAAGATCATATAACTCCTTCATTCTTCACTACTTCTTGACATCATCACCAAAATTGTTGGTTCTTTGTACTCAGGTATACATTAAACACTATATTTTAAACTTGAGTATGAATTGATTTTTATAGTTTTTACCCACATGGTTACATTGGAAATACTCCTATAATTGAGGAGAGGAATTTATTTTTCTCAAGTAAAGTAGGATAGTAAATAAATAAATAAATTTTTCATATAGAAATTAGTTTAGTTATGAAATTTAGTGCAACATATTTTTGTATAAGTGGGGATGTTAATAGCTAAAAACAAATTAGTTGAAAATGGAAGATAATTTGGGTAGGGGGAACCTTCTCTTGAGCATAAAGTTTTTCAATTTCTTGTAATTTATACATATTAAACCAAGTCCCATCCTTCTTTGGCACAATGATGATGGGTGATCCACATGGTGATGTACTTAGTCAAAGGACACCCTATTCTGGTATATTATACAATTGTTTCTTCACCTCACTTACCTCTATAATAGATTGCTTGTATAACTCAATGTTTGGAAATGGGGATTTTGGCAATAAATAGATCATGTGCTCCCCTTCCTGCTTGGGTGGTTTCCCTTTAACCTCTTGTAACACGTCCCTCTATGCCTATAAAAACTCTTCTATTTGTTGCGTTTGCTTCTTAGTACACACTTCTAGGGATTCCTTTTCTCTTGAAAACACTTATATAGAATTATTTTCTCCTAAAAATAGTAAAACATACTTCTTGCTATAGCTGATTAGGCGTTTCTTGGCCATGTTGACACTTACCAACAAAATTTTTGACTTGAGTTTGCGTGCATTGATAGTGAACGATTTTCAAAATTTGGTGATAATGCATTGGTTGGCTCTTAGCATGAATATTGCATCCTGCACTTTCATGTAGGGACTTACAAACACCACTCCACATACATCAAGGGGAGCTACATCTAGTTCTACTTCATCAATAAAATCAACGCTAATATCAAATCTAATTTTATGCTATTTTGTAACCTTTATCTTTGCACCGTTATTGACCCATCCCAATGGATATGGGCTTGGAATATCATGAACTTCCAATCCAAAATTTTTGACCAGCTCTCCTATAATGAGATTCACTTGTGATCCTTAGTCAAACAAAGCATTAATATTTCTCTTTTTAACCATTACCTTTATATGGAAGATTCTGATCTTTTCATTCTCTTCTTGTTGCTAAAGGCTACTTAGATTCACTCCTTCTGCACTAATGTACATACGATCTTCTCATCTAAGTATTAGATATTTTCAACCTGGTTTCTTGAATACGTGGTCATACTATTCTTCTTCTTATTAATAATCTTTCTTTCTATTCTTCAAGCTAAGCTCTGGATGAAAATTCCAATACTTCTCATCTATATGATTATCAATGTTACAGTGGCTGCAGTGGTTGTTGGGTTCTTTGCACTCATGCATTGTGGTTTTTGTCTTTTTATCTTTTCCTCCTTTTAAATTCTTCTTCCCGTCCTCAGAAGTGTCTTGGTGCTCCTTTTCCTTCAATCCACTTGATTTCCCATTATTTTGGCCTATGTTCTCCAGGAACTATGCATGTACACAAGCCTCATCCACTGATATGGGCTTGAACAACATATGGTTGTGTAGAATCCCCAGATACTTGAGGAGTACCTTTTTGTTCATTGGGGAGATAACCAACATTATGTCTATATTTATAATAAAAAATTGTGTCCTCATGTATACTTTTCCCTTACGTTTACCTGAAGTAGTGCCACTAGATCCACTGGTCCTTTACATACCTGATAGGGTTAAATTGTGACTTTATGAGAGCTTTAAATTATGTAATGTCGCTTTCAACTCCATAGAATCACGAGAGTTTTGGAATCATAGTATATCTATATCCCATGGTCTATTGACAAAATAAAAGGGATCAATAGAATAAAATAATAAATAATTAAATAAAGGTGGTAAAAAGTCACTTTAGAAAAATAAAGTTAACCATAGTTTTCACTTACCACTAATGGTTTTTGGAGGAGGAAAATATTGTAAAAATGAGAAGGATACTCTAAGGGGGACATGATAAGAATTATTTTTGTATTGGAAAGAGCTTGAACAAATTTCTGAGCGAGGGAAAAAAAACCTTGATATTTACTAGCTTCGGTGTTGGAATATACACCCTAGCTGGTGGTGGTTATTTTCAATGATTATAAAGCCACCCTAGCAATTAATTTGTGATATTTTTAGGGATACCAAGTTGTTCCATTAGGAGTTTGATTTGCGTAGCGAGGATCAATTTCAACTAAAGGAGGCCAAATCGCATTTCATTCTAGTAGGTCGAATTAGGTTGTAATTTCGAGTGTGGAATTATTGTCTTCTTCATAAGAGAGTGAGAAAATTAATCGTGGAGGGGTCAAAATTTCTTAATTGAGAGGGAAAAATTAGTAAAAAATTGAGGTTTGCGTTGATTTTATCAAAGAGGTTGAATTACTCAATTTAGGGAGGCTAAAATTATTGTGGAAATTATAGTACTCCGAAAGGTTGAATTGTTGTTGAGTTATGAGGGCCAATCTTCTAAGGATATTGATTTATTGAGTGAATTGGAGGCCTAATTACGTGAGCAAAGTGGAAGACAAATTTCTCTTCTCCAATGGGCCAATCTGATCAACCAGCAAGGGATCCGAGCTATCGAAATTTTGAGGTTGAATTTGTATCAACAAGGAGGGTTGAATTGATATTATTGGGGACCGAAATCACATTGAAAATTAAGGATGAGTTTCATGTTGTAGAGAGGATGAATATTTTATTTAGGGGAAAAATCATCAAGAAGTTCACGGGCAAGCATTCTCATGAGTTTATTCATCAATTTTGTCTCAAGATTTTATGTAAATTTCCTCGAAAGAATTCCATTAATAATAATGGCTAAAGTTGCAACATCTTTTTAATTTCTAGGTTCTTACATTTTCAAGTTTTATTTGAAGTGTTGGTAATGTCTATTGTGAAAACTTGTGCAATTCGTATTGTGTTGACATGAAAGAAATTAATGAGGTATTTTTCTAAAGAAATTTTTTGAAAGTTTGTCGTCAAGTAATATTAAGGGATATTATAATTGTATCAAAGCTAAGGATCCTAACAATATGAAAGTGTTACCATAGTTGATGATTACAAGGGATTGGAATTTTTTTACTTATAGGAGGGAGAAGAAGGAAAATGAGAACCATTACCCAAAATCATAGGAAGAAGGAGGAGGAATGAAAGATCATGAGGATCAACCCTTGGAAAATGTTAGGCATGACCTAAATAATTTATCTAAAGGACTACATGAGATAGCCAAATGAGAGCATAATATGGTCTACACTATGAAAAACTATAATATTCCTAATTTTCCACAAGATAATTGGAATATTAGAGTTCTTAATTTTCATACTTAGTTAAGTAAATAAGAGGGTAGAGGGGCCCACAAACCCCATAGATGAATAAAATCCACTTTTGATGTGTGTATGTGGATATTTTAGATCTAGATATACATTATGGAGTAGTGGAGCAACTTCTTAATGTGAAAGGAGTGGAGATCACGTCTCATTTATGAGAAAGATCATGGAGGTTGAAGAAGTCAACTGAGATCATGGAAGGAATCAAATGTAAGATCATAAAGAATTTATGATGAGGTGATGGAGGAAGAAGTGCATTTAATGCACACATGATGGAGAGAGTGATCATTACATGCATACATGATGGAGATCATGGAGAGACAACATAGTCAACATGGAGACCTATGTCCACATGTACAATGAAGTTATGAGGTGGGCCAAGGCATGGGAAGGTTCAAAAACTATATAATGAAGATGAAGGAAACATTAGAGGCAGGCTTTTTATTATTATTTTTGATATGTTTAGATCTGGATTTGTCATTTGAAATTTCTATGCACGCTTATGCTGTTTAGCTAAGTCTGCAGTGTTGTTTAGCATAGGGTGTTTTCAAGTGAAAATCCCACCCTTACCCATGGGGGACTTCAAGTGCCTACTCTGGGAAGGTATTATTAGCTTCTATTTGTCATCAGGCATTAGTGCCACACTATTCCTACTCTCTGTAGAACACATACATTCAGAAATAATGCATTTCTGAAGAAGGGTTTGAGAGGAGGAGGTTGTCTTCAGTATTTCAACTGAGGAAACAGTGAAGGATTTTTCATGTCACCTTGTACTTCAAGATCAATATTCTGAGAGCCTAATTCTAGATCTAGCATCAGACTAAACATTATTCACCTCCTATTAGTAGCATTCCCATCAAGGATTGCGCAGTCCATCATTGCAGATCTAGAGGAGGAAGGAAGTTTCTAGCACTTTAGCTAGGAATCCTATGAGGGATCATTCCCTCACCTTTCGGTCATTGTTTCCATAAGCCTGGAGCTTATTTGTAGTATGTATCAGCAGCCTTGAGCCTCTCCCTCCTATACAGTGTAATTTTCCAAGTTTTTGTGTTTTGCAGCAATTGCATCTTGAGGAGGAGGAGGAAGAAGCAAGATCTTGAGCTTCGAGCTTGGATCTGTAGGAGGGATCAGCCCTCAAAGAATAGATATGATTTTTACTTTAGTTCAACCATATTACATTCAGATCTAGCTTCAGATCTACATACCCAGAAGTTCTATAGTGAAGCCCTAAGAGGGTGATTTTTCTAGATTCATAGATATGGAAAATTATTTCTGGATTATCCTGGGTATCCATAATAGTGCCCAGATCTAGAATCTTGGCATCATTAAAGCTCCAGATTTCCATAGATCTGTATTTCCCTTTTCATCCAGCAGTCATATATACATCATCTACTAAAGGGACAACACAGTATTTGCTCCAATAGCTCTCCAGTTATGGAGTGCTTGCTTTCGCATGTTTTCATGCTCATTCTAGCCTATGTATTTGGCTTGAGTGTATCTATTTGAGCACTGTTGTAATCTAAAATCCATCTCCAATAATAATAAAAGGCTCACCTATTCTGTATATTTATGTGATTGTTAAATCTTTATGTATACGTGTTGCAGTTTCAAATATTGTGTTTTTGTATTACTGCATTCCCCCTTTTGGGATACTACAGTGGTATCAGAGCATGATCTTTGTCTTAGCTTGTGGAAATTATTGACATTAGAAGAAAAATAGATAGTAGAGATCTACTATGGAGGGATTAAGTTTTGTAACTTCTCTCTTTAGAACTATGAAGGATATCTCCAAGGAGATCAATGAAATGAAGAGAGAAAGGTAAAGAGAAACCTCTATAAGGTTTCAAAATGAAGAAGGTCCCAGTACTTCTTATCAACAACAAAGAAGACTGAAGAGGAAAAAAGCTTCACACCATTCTTCTAGATCCCCTTTATTTAAGAAGGAAGGTGAATGGTCTGAATATGAAGGAGGCTTGGGGCATGAGACCCTAAGTAAATATCTGTCTGAATACAAAGCACATCCAAGAGAATTGAAGGAGAATCTCTCTCTCCAACATTTTTTGCAGTTCGAAGAAGAGAGGAGATCTTGAAGCAGCAATAGAAGAAAGATTCATAGATTCTTCTTGCCTACATTTGATGGATCTTTCACAAGCACATTAAGGGCTTGGAAGGAGGAATTGGATACCTTCTTTCTGAAATATCCTATATCAGAAAGAGAGGATGTGGATTTTGCAGCACTGTACCTCGAGGGTGAAGTAAGAGATTGGTGGTTCAGTAATTTGTCACACATGAAACTGTCTACTTATGTCGACTTTATTCAAAGACTGAAGAAGAGGTATGGTATAAAGAAACTAGAGACATATCACATAGTGACATCTCCCATCATCAAGGAGATAGTTCATGAAGAACACAAGGAAGATGTCCTCATTATCACTCAAGAGGAGGAGCCTCTACCACCACCAGTTGTAGATGTACTTACATCAAGAGGAGGATCACTTGCATCTTTGCTAGATGGTCTTGATTTTTTGACATTTATAGCCACATGCATGATTGATGAGATGCATGATGAGGAGGAGATGGATACCAGCACTGGTACAGTTGTAGAAGAGCAGCCATCACACTTACTAGCAGTTGGAGAGTCCATTATCCGGTTGGAGGAACTCTTGTGGTCTTGCAATAGGTTCCCATACATCATTTGATCCAAGGTTTTCATTCATTTCCATCTCATATTGTTTCAATACCTCTTATTGAAACTTATGAGGATATGCCATAAGGGCTAATGCATAACCATGGGTTAGAGTAGCATGCTAATTTGAAGCAACAACATATCACTACGTAGAGGACCCTTGATTTAATCAAGGAAGAGATGAAGAACTATCCCAGTTTTTCATTGATGAGCTACATTCAACCCTTTGAGTTGAAATGTGGAGTTTCAGAAGATGGGATGAGTATGATCCTATGTACAATGGTTGGCTATGAGTTCACCATTGTGCCTTGCTATGAGACAACTGATACAACGATGTTAGTGAGCAACCGTGATGAGAAGAGGACCCATTCATTGGTGGAGCATTCCAATGGAAACTCCATTCATGAAGCATTGGAGAATCAGATGATAGATGGTAGATACCTTGAGATGGGAAATCTTTTCCCTTTTCAATTTGACACTCTCTCAATGAGCATCTCACAACTCAAAGAGAGACTTCTACCTACAACATTTTCAGAACCTTATGGGTTCTGGAGGGCCAATGATGAGAGGATCTCATGGAGAGACCTCAATGGAGGTGCACTTCAACATATCATGGAGTGAAAAGCTATTCAGTTGGAGGATGTTGGTGTTCTACAATGGGAGGATACCAATTTTTATCTTGGCATGATTCATCACCCACATTGGGATGAATG
>CM076575.1:520927968-520963660 GCA_034641835.2 Pinus albicaulis | reverse complement strand
CCCCCCTGAATTTTCAAAATAATTTATGAGGCCCCCTAACCCCTTCATCTCCCTTCATTTCTCAAAACTGCCCAAAACCTCTGTTTTCCTAAATTAAACCCTAATTTCCCTTCCTAGTGAGCTAGGGTTTCACAATGGATCCAAATACCACAAACACTTATTAGAGAAAGCATAAAGGATTCAAAGCACAAGAGACCTCAAGAGGTATAAGAGCAAGAGAGTGATCCATCTCCTCCACTAGGTCAAAGGGACATTGCCAAATCATTTGCTACACATAGGGACATTTTTTCTTCAAAATACGTCTCTGACCAAATGGAGATGAATTTTACAAAAGTGAAAGAGGTTTTTATCTGGAACAAACCCATTTAGAAAAACCTCTCTCATTTATCTAAAAAATATTATTATTTTTTATATTTGAAAGCACATTTTCCAGAAATGTCCTGTTTTAGTCATCTTTGTGCATAACATATTGTGGCCAATAAGAGATGAATATTGGGAAACTGGAGGAGGAAGTTATTCATAACATACCCAAGAACAAATCCCTCTCTCAGTTTGGAAAAAAAACTTTATGGTTAGAGATATAGTGACCTACATTGGATCCCTATTTTTGTAGAAAATTTCGAATTTTTGATGTTTTTGGCCTAATTGGAAAACTCAGTACAGCCAAAAGCGCAATGCCTTGGCGCCGCGCTTTTTCCTCAACCATAAAAATTCCAGAAATTAAAATTTTCTGGATATATAATGAGCAATACATCACATCTATCCACCTTAGGTTCCTTTTCAGTAATCTGGTTGAGAGAAAATGTCAAAAAAGAGGTCAAAAACACACTTTCTGCCACTATTTTAGACTAGGCATTGCGCTTTTGGGAGTACCTACGGGAAAATGCATCTTTATCCCTCATGGAATATCCATTTTACTTTCTTGAGGTTTTTAATGACAACTAGAAATACTCATCTTTCCATATCATCTTTCAGAACATATTTTGGAGCATGGGAATGCCTTCAAAAGCCTCTCACAAGTTGGGTGTTGCGCTTTATTAGACATGCGATGTGCTTTTCCCTGTGTGTATTTTTTCAAGGTTTTTCACAGTGAATCTTGGTTTGATGATGTATTACTCTATTTTTATATTGATGTGATGTAATTAAGGTTAAATGGGCTTGTTTTAGTTACTTTTATGTAATTTTGGACCTCATTAATGAGGAGCAACTTAGTCAACTCTATTTGGAGGATTTGTTTTAACCTCCCTAGACATTGGGGTTTTGTTGAAATATATTTGTAAGTTGTTCCTACACTGAGGGATTCGACCCCTAAGAGAGGGGAAGTTGTTTTTGAGTCTATATGTATGGTTCTTTCAATAATTTTTATGGTTGGACATTAGAGGGTGGAAATCTTGTAGCTTGTACTTCATCATTTTTTACAGGAAATCAAAGGACATTTACAGCTATTATTTAGGAATTCTCATGTTGTGAGTTTGTGATAATGTTTTCTCTCTATTATAGTTTTATATGAATGATATACATGTCTCCTTACCATATCTTTGATCTTCGGTGATTTTCCTAAGAGGTTATAAGCATAATTATTTTCAATAAAGCTATGTTTTGTTAGGAATCTCATTTTGTGTAATTTTCCTTCTTAATTAATGAATTCATGGTGCACATGCTCATTATGATCTCTTTCTCTTTCAAACCCTACACTACCTCGAAAAATTCCTAAGCCAGAAAAAAAGCATAGCTACCTTTCTCCTTTATATCTCTTGTAGTTGAAACCTTTGATACTTTGACATAGTTCCCTTATTTTCATTCATGATCCAATAGAAAAACCCTATATATTTCAAAACCCTAGAGATGAGCTATCTAGCCTAAAATCCATTCTTGCACCAGTGAAACCATTGAATATGTTTTTCATAGAGAGAGCCATCTCTGGTTTGGTAGGGCTGGCTGGAAAACTAAAATCTTGTTTTGAGGTTACCTCCGTTGATATCCTTTCAACCTTGGGACATTGTGGAGGCTAATATTTATGGCATTGTTGATAGGGAATGAGGTGACATATCTCCCCCAGGAAAACACGAAAAGGAATAGATATGATTTCTGATGGTGAACAATTATCAGGCACAAGAAGGTTGTGCCTCTTTCACCTCATAACTCTAGTGTCGAAGAATCCAAAGGTTCAAAATTTTCATGGCGACTCCACTGCTCAAGAACTAGTAGTTTGAAGAAATTCATGGTGACCTCATTGTTTTCAAGATGGATTCAACTGCTCGAAGGTATGCTCCTTTTAATCGGGCTCATATTCCTGGTTTTCCAAATCGTATTCCTTGTATAGATTGGAGAATAGGGCTGCAAAAATTTAAAGATCAAGATGGAGAAGATGCTAGTTTGCATTTGGTCGAATTTCACTTTCATATTCACAGACTAAAGATTGAGTTTCCTTAAGATTGTATGATGAATATGTTCATGGCTACCTTGGAGGAAAAACTGAGATCATGGTATGAAGGTCTACTATCAGCTAGCTTATATTCTCTAAAGGATTTTCATTTAGTTTTCTTTTAACATTGTCAAAGCTATAATTTTTCCTTATTGATGATTGATAGTTGTTGTAAGATTTATGAAAATTTCATTAAATTTCTTGAAAATTTGTATGGGGATGGAAAATGTATAGAATATGAGATGTTAGAAGTCCTTTATGATTTTTCCTCCCAACAAGAATCAGTAGCTTCCTCTTTGGATGAAATAGACTGCGACCAAAACAGAGAAAGGCCTATTCCTGATCTTGAAAATGAAAATAACCAAGCCGATGTTAACCGCTATCAAACTCAGTTTTCTCCTCTATCTAAAGATAAGATAGATGAGCTTCTGAAATTCATGTTATAGCCCATGCTCATGTTGATTTTCATCTTTTACAATGTTCACACGGTCAAGAATGTGTGAGTGAAATTTCTTCCATTATTGAAAATGAAAATCTGGGTTTAAATGATGACAATCATGAGACTGATGAAACTATACAGGAAGTTGTTGTGAGTAAGCCAATTTGTGATGATGATTTCTTGCAAGGAGGTCAGCTAACAAGAATTATTTTCTTTCATGAAGAGGATAGAGCTTTCATGTTTAATAATCCTGAAGAATTTTTTTTGTTCAAGGATGATTTAGACTATGAATTGGAAGAATATGAGTCTGGGATAAACAATATGCCAGAGATAGAATCAGATTTGCTTATGCTTGAGGAATTTACATCCAACACTCAGGTAGTAGAAATTCATACTTCCCTATGCCTTCCTATGGATAAACAACCAAGTATTATTTCAGATAAAAATGAAAGGGGTACTTGTATTTTTGCTAGATTTCAAGACAAGGTAACATTTCAAATTATTAAGGAAACTTACACTGATTTTCTACAGTCAACAGGGTAGATGAATTTTATTGTATTTATTTATTATGAGCACATCTTCAGTGGACACTCGGAGTCACCTATCTCTTGTTTTATCTACCTGCTCAAGGAAAATGTGAGCATGATTCTAGTAAGTAGCCATGTGTTGGATTGGTTACACTAGAGGGATCATTTCACATGATTGTATATATGTCTTCAGCAGGTGGGAAATTATCATCGGGATTTGAAGCCCAAGGTGAAGGCCCTGAGATCTTGATGATATAATTCCATCAATAAGTACAGTAAGTTTTGTTTAAGTCTAATTCAAGTTAGTTTGTCACTCATTTTTCAGTATTGAGTTTGGTCTCTTAATTCTTGACTCCATTCCCAATGGATAAGGCTACTTGGTCTATGGTGTCCTTAACACCTCCAAGTTGCTGCCATCCCCAGTTGGAGCCAATGTTAGTGTATGCGAGTCCTTCCATTCACCAATGATCAAATATGCTCTTACAAGGTTTTGTTAGGGTCTTAGGTCAAATTTTTATGGTTTCAATAAGTCTTCAAATAAAAATTTGGTCATTGGCTAGTGTGTCTAGGTGTGTTACTACTCCTTTCAGTCCATATTTTGGTCTTTCAATCATTCATTATTATGATTCACCACTAAAATTTCTCCATCACCATATCAGTCACATCACCATGGTCATCATTCAGCTCATTTCATGTAGTGTCACCATTAGGTCTTAGGGTCAAAATCATAAAATCAATAATTTTGTCATCAGATTCAACATTGAAGGAGTAGTAATATTGAAAAATGTTCAATAAAGGTTTCAAAAGTGTATTTTCATTCCTTTCATCATGTAATATGTTTCATAAGGTTCTAAAGCTGTAGTTTCAAATCAAAAGGTAGAAAAGGACTTGGTAGGGCCACTTAACCACCAAAGGAGAGTTTCAATTTTCAAAGCTACAAAAGAACGAAAAGAGCTTTCATTTGCTAATTTCTTCTTTAATAAACATCTCTCCACCAAGAAAGATCACACTTTCCCTCAAAGAAGCCATTTATTTCCTCAGGAATTCCTATCTCTCCACTGCGCTACGCTTGTGTTGCACAGGTGTTGTGCTGCGCTTTTGCTTCGCTTTTTCCTGAGTGTTGTCTTTTCTTCATTTTGGAACAAATCATCATTTCAAGTGATTTATTTAGCAACCATAGGTTCTATTTTATCAAATAGAAGTAATTGGGCCCTTCAAACACCTCTTTTGTCTTCATTTCGTGCTTGGAAAGAAAAACTGCCTCTTCTAGGTTTTTTGTGTGCATTTGCTAGGTGTGATGTTCTCATTGGTAAATTTATAAGTAAAACCATAATTTTGAAGCTCAATAAACTTCCACCACTTATTATACACTCTCCTAATAATTTCCCATCACTCCTATCCGTCATTTTCCCTATTTTCCTACAAACCCTTGCCTAGACTAGAATTTTCTAGGTTAGGACTATTTTTTCCCTTTTTGGACCCCTTCTCCTCACCCATTCCCTCAAATTTCACTTTACCCTACTCCCTAAAGTATCTCCCTACCCCCATAAATTTTCCCAATAATTTAGGAGCCCCCTAACCCCTTCATCTCCCTTCATTTCTCAAAACTACACAAAACCTTTGTTTTCCTAAACTAAACCCTAATTTCCCTTCCTAGTGAGTTAGGGTTTCATAATGGATCTATAGACCACAACCACTGATCAGAGGAAGCATAAAGGAATCCAAGCACAAGAGTTCTCAAGAGGCAGAAGAGAAATAGAGTGAACCATCTCCTCCACTAGGTCAAAGGGACACTGACAAATCATTTGCTACACAAAGGTACCATTTTTCTTAAAAATACGTTTAACCAAATGGAGATGAATTTTAAAAAAGTGAAATAGGTTTTTTTTCTAGAACAAACCCATTTAGAAAAACCTCTCTCTTTTTTCTAACAGAGATTATGGATTGGGAGATTTGAAACAATCTTTGAAAGCACATTTTCTAAAAGTGTCTTGTTTAGCCATATTTTTGCAGAATAGATTGTGCCCAACTAGAGATGAATTAGGGGAAAAAAGAGAAATTTTTTATTCATAACATATCCAAGAACAAAAACCTCTCTCAGTTGTGAAAAAAACGTTATTTTTAGAGAGATATTGACCTACATTTTAGCCCTTATTTTGCAGAAAATTTCCAATTTTTGATGTAATTGGCCTAATTGGAAAACTCAGTACAACCAAAAGCGCAATGCCTTGGCATTGCGCTTTTTCCCTAGCCATTAAAATGCAAAAATTTCAAATTTTCTGGATATAAAATGACTTGCACATCACAACTATCCACTTGGGGAGCCTTGTCAATAATCTGGTTGAGACAAAATGTCCAAAACGAGGTCAAAAACACAATTTATACCACTATTTTAGACTAGGCACTACGCTTTTTGGAGTACCTGTGGTAAAATTCATTTTTCTCCCTCATGGAGTGTCTATTTTTATTTCTTGAGGTGTATAATGACAACCAGACATCCTCATATTTCCATATCATCTTTTTAGAACATTATTTCGATCATGGGAAGGCCTTCAAAAGCCTCTCACCAGCTCGGTGTTGTGCTTTATCAGAAGTGTGTTACGCTTTATCAGACATGCGATGCGCTTTTCCCTGTGTGTATTTTTTCGAGGTTTTTCTCAATGACTCTTGGTATGATGATGTAATTAATCTAGTTTTATTTTTATGTGACGTAATTAAGGGTAAATAGGCTTGTTATAGTCACTTTGATGTAATTTTGGACCTCATTAATGAGGAGAAACTTAGTCAAGTCTATTTGGAGGATTTGTTTTAACCTCCCTAGACATTAGGGTTTTGTTGAGAGATATTTGTTAGTTGTTCCTACACTAAAGGATTAGGCCCCTGAGAGAGGGGAAGTTGTTTTTGAGGCTATATGTATGGATTTTTCAGTCATTTTGATGGTCAGACATCAGAGGGTGGAAATCATGTAGTTTGTACTTCATCACTTTTTACTAGAAATCAAAGGACAGTTGCAGCTATTATTTAGGAATTCTCGTGTTGTGAGTTTGTAATAATTTTTCTCTCTGTTATAATTTTATATGAATGATATACTTTTCTCCTTACCATATCTTTGATCTTCAGTGATTTTCCTAAGAGGTTATAAGCATAATTCATTTCATTAAAGCTTTGTTTCATTAGGAATCTCATTTTGCGTAATTTTCCTTCTTGATTAACGAATTCATGGTGCACATTCTCATTATGATATCTTGCTCTTTCAAACCCTACACTACACCGAAAAACTCCTAAACCATCACAAAAGTGTAACTATCTTGCTCCTCTATATCTCTTGCAGCTGAAACCTTTGATACTTTGACCTAGTTCCCTGATTTTCACTCCTGATCCGGCACAAAAACCATTTATATTTCAAAACCCTAGAGCTGAGCTATCTAGCCTAAAATCCATTCTTGCACCAGTTAAACCCTTGGTTGTGTTTTTCATAGAGAGAGACCTCTATAGTTTGGTAGGGTTAGCTGGAAAACTAAAATCTTGGTTTGAGGTTACCTTCATCGATATCCTTTTAGCCTTGGGACATTGTGGAGGCTAACACAATGCACAGGAGGTGCAGATTGTTGGAGATGTTGGAAATAACATTCCTTGCATTTATGAAACTTTGGACAATGGGGATGCAAATCACAAGGAATTTATCATTAATATGGATGGTAAGCTTTTTGACAAAGCTATTTCTCTTTTCATTGATCCTGAATCTAATTATATCTATATTAGTCCTAACTTGGTGAATAAGTGTGGCTTGAGTAAATAAATGCATACGGAATCCTGGTTAGTGTAGTTGGCTACAGGTACCAAGAAAAGAGTTCACCATTGGGTAAGAGCATGTGCATTTGAGTTAAACTGAATGCCTACAACAACACACTTGAAGATATTTCCATTTGGTTCCTATAGTATGCTATTATGTATGGATTGGTTATACCTTCATAGGAACAAGGTAAATCTATATGTCAAAGATATTGAATGCTTGGACGACAATGGGGAACCAAGAGTCTTACAGGGAAAGAATAAAGCCACATCAAATAGGGTGGTGACATCCATGCAGGCCAAGCATGATCTTAGGAAAGGATGTGTGTTATTTGCAATTTATATCTCCAGTGACAAAAGTAAGGAAGTCGAGGATGCAAAATTTGAGCAGATATCCAGTTTTGCAGTAGTTTTAGGATGTGTTTCTAGCAGAGATTTCAGAGTAACCACCTCACATGGAGGTAGAATTTTCTATTTAGTTGATGTCGGGAGTAGTTCTAGCATCAAAAGCACCTTACAGGATGAGAAAACCTGATTTGTAGAGATAAAGTTGTAGATGAAAGCAATGCTTGATAAGGGGTACATTAGACCAAGTGTATCACCATGGGGTGCACCAGTGTTGTTCGTAAGGAAGAAGGATGGCAATCTTAGACTATGCATTGACTACAAGCAACTGAACAAAGTGACCATCAAGAACAGGTACCCATTACCGATGATTGATGATTTGTTCGATCAACTGAAGGGAGTAGTGATGTTCTCTAAGATCAACTTGAGATCGATATATCATTACGTATGCATCAAAGAAGAGGACATCTACAAGACCGCATTCAGGACCAGGTATAGGAATTATGAGCTTTTTGTAGTTCCATTCGGTTTGACGAATTCCCCCACTACATTATGTGTTTGATGAACAATGTGTTGCGTCATTATTTGGACAATTTTCTGATTGTGTTTATTGACGACATATTGGTTTATTCTAAAAATGAGGAAGAGCATGATGAGCATTTGGAAAATTTGTTGAGGTTGTTAAGAGAGCATCAGTTGTATGCTAAGCTCAACAAATGGAGTTTTTTCCAAACTGAGTTACACTAATTGGGACATGTTGTCTCCAAGGAAGGCATTGCAGTAGATCTAGAGAAGATAAGGGCCATCATGGAGTGGGTAGCTCCTTAGAATGTAGATGAGGTGAGATCATTCATTGGATTTCAAGTTACTACAAGAGGTTCATTAGGAAATTCTCATATATTTCTTATCCTATTACATCATTGTAGAGGAAAGGTAATAAGTTTGATTGGATAGAGGAGCGCGAGGCTAGTTTTGAGTAGCTCAAGCAGTTGTTGAAACATGCTCCAATTCTAAATATTTTAGATATAAATAAGGAGTTTGTCGTGTGTACATATGCTTGAAAGAGAGGAATTGGTGGGTTCCTTATGCAATATGGAGAGGTGGTATGCTATGAGTCATGGAATTTAAATGAACATGAGCAGAACTACCCAACACATGATCTCTAGCTAGCAAAAATCATTCATGCATTGAAGATCTGGAGGCACTATCTTCTTGGCAGGTAGTTTGTATTGATGAGTGAGCGAATAGGGTTGAGGTAATTGTTCGAGCAACCAAATTTGAATACCAAGCAGGCTAGATCATTGGGAACGATCAATGATTTTTACTTCGAGATCAGGTACATCAAAGGAAAGGAAAAAATGGTCACATATGCTCTTAGTAGGAGGGTACAGGTAAATCACTTAGCAACGATGAGCTCTTATGGGATAGGATCTTGCTAGTAGGTCAACATGATCACAGGTATATGGAGATTGTGCACAGGCTGTGACAGAGTCTAGGTACATGTACAGGTGTTGGTACAGGTACAGGTACAGATGTTGGCATAGACACATGTGGTACAAGTACACGTGTATAGTATTTTAATTACCATCTCACAACAAATGGAATGGTTATATATAGAGATGGGATATATGTACCAGACAATAGTGAGCTCAATAAGGTGATATTGAGGGAGTTTCATGTGAAACCATATTCGGTTCACCGAGGCTACCAGAAGACATTGACTGCAGTAAAGAGATTCTATTATTGGCCGAATATAAATAAAGATGTGGTAGAGTTTGTAGTTAGGTGTTTTAATTTTCATATCGTTAAGGTAGAGTGTAAACATCTAGGTGGATTGCTACAACTGATCGTGATACCAGAGTGGAAATGGGAGGTCATTTCCATGGACTTCATAATAGGGTTTCCCAGGACAAATAGACAACATGACACTATCTAGTTGTGGTGGAATGGTTGGAAAAGGCTGCACATTTCATTCCAGTGAAGACTACATACTCAACTAGTTATGTAGCACATGTGTTTATCAGAGACATAGTCAGATTGCATGGTGTTCCAAAGAATATTGTGTTCGACAAGGATGCAAATTTCACTTCCAATTTTTGGAAAGAGTTGTTTACAGGTTTGGGAACTGAGTTTCTCTTCACCACAAATTATCATATACAAGCAGATGGACATACTGAGAGGGTCAATAAGATACTAGAGGATATGTTGAGGATGTATGTAATGCATTAGCAACACAAGTGGGAAGAATAGCTTCCACTAGTAGAGTTCGCCTACAACAACGGGTATCAAAATTCATTGAGGATGAGTCCATTTGAGGCTATGTATGGGCAGAGTTGCAACACTCCTATCAGTTGGAGTGATCTGGTTAGCAGGTGATCCGGATTTATCCAAGAACACAACAAAATACACATATAACCATAAGCATAGATATGCAACGAAAATAATGCTTCATTTTATTTAAAAAATAATGAATGAAATATGCTTTAATAGAAATGAATAGCTAGGGCATTGGTAGGATTATCTCTAAGAAGAGATGTGGTGGTTATAGGCTTCTGAACTGTGTTACATTGACGATCGGAGGCCTATTACAGACATCATGGAAATGAGCAACGAGGGCACTTGTAGCATATCTCTGATAAGAGATGTAATGGCTACTGGACCTTCCACTCTGTTATAATGAGGCTCGAAGGCCTATTTATTGTTTAGAAACAATTTAAAACCATAAATGTCCCAAAACCTAACCTAGGAGGTGAAGCGCCAAAATTGTGGGCCCTGTTTGGGTAAATTGGTGTTTCAACTTCCCAAGGACATAACTTTGGCGTATGATCTCCATTTGACGTACTCAAAAGCTCATTCGAAAGATAAATCTGAGGAGTACAACTTTTGGTGTGGGAAACATTGATCCATGGACCCATGTTACTCCTTGTTTTTCCAAAAAACCATCGTTTAGGGCCTCAAAACGGCTCAAGAAGTTCAAGACCCAAAAAACATGTAAAAATAGTAAGTTGTGATGCAACTTAAAAATGGAAAGAACTGATGGCGGGGGTTCAAGTGGAGTAGGTGGGTGACCACCAATATCCACCTAGATCATCAAGGCCCCAAAACAGCTCCGAGAGTGTAGGACCTGAAAACCTGCTAAAAATAGTAAGTTGTTGGAAGTGAAGAGCTGAAAGAGTTGATGGTGCGGGTCCAAATGGAATAGGTGCGTGGCCACCAATATCCACCTGGATCAGCAAGGTATTGATTGGACTAGATATGTTGGAAGAAATGGAACAAGAAATGCAAGTGATAAAGAAGAACTTGAAGGCATCACAGGATAGGTAGAAGAGTTATGCAAACAAGAAAAGGTTGTTCAAGGAGTTTCAGGTTAGGGATTAGGTGTACTTGCATATCAAGGCCAAGAAGAGCTCCTTGTAGATTGGATCATCTGCCAAGGTAGCACTATATTTTTCTGGACCCTTCAGTATCATTGAGAGGATCATACCAGAGGCCTATCGACTTGCACTACCTTTCACAGTGAAATTCCATGATGTTTTTCATATATCTTTGCTTAATAAGTATGTTAAATATGTTGATCATGTGATTGAATGGTATGATTTGCAGGTGGAACTAGATGGTGAATTCCTACCAAAATCTCGGTGTATATTGCATTAAAACTTGCCCATGCTCCGGAATCGAGAAACAGAGCAATTTAAATTGCAGTGCGAGAACTTTGGGCTTGATGAAACTACATGGGAGATGGTGGATCAGATGCGGGCCATGTATCCTTCCTTGTTTTCCGGTTGAGGCAAAGCAATTTTGGTGTGATGTTGCTTTTTGTTTAGCATATGTTTTGGTATATGTTTTGATGTGTTGGTTGGATGTATGTACATATGTGTATGGATGTAAATACCACCATGAGCTATGTTATAAAGCTCCAATAATCGCTATGATGTCATGTCAGTATAATTATATTGTTTCTATGATGTCATGTTGTTGTGTTTTCATAATGGGATTGTTTTCAGTAGGATGATCATTGTAAATACTGCATCAAGCTATGATGTAAAGCTCCATGAGCAGTATGTGTCTCCTAGTAGTTTTGTCAGATATATGTGTGATTGAATAGTGAGGATGGTGTGCCCCAAGGGGGAGGGTTATGTAACATCCCTGGTGAAAATTCCATGTAATAAAAGTTAAAAATAATAACCACGGTTGGTGGGACACTTATTCCAAGTTAAATCTTGGGAAAAACATCCTAGGGGGGTGTTGATTTGGTTTATTATGGCTAAGGAAACTTGCAAAGGCTATGGCTAAGGCATTAAATAGGAAAAAATTATTTTTGGCACTTTTATTTATGTAAATAATTAAAATTAGCAGAAAAGGGAGAAGAAAGGTCACATGTTTCAAGTGAGGAGAAAATTGAAGGAAAATAATGGAAAATTAAGAAAATAGAGGCATCTTCTATAAAAAGGCTTCTGATGATAAGTTGGTAACTTTTGTTAGTGTAGTTTTTGGAGCTCTCTCATTATTCTCTCTCTCTCTCTCTCACTATTGGACACACAGAATTTTATAGGAGCACTTGGGAATTGGAGTAAGAAAGGAAAATCAAGCAAGGAAGAGTGGGATCAAGTAGTTACAATGAGATTATTTGCAGGTATCGATTTGCATATGTTATTTCCTTGCAATATCTAGCATGCATGGTATTGGATGTGGTTTCTTGCCATGGATAATTTTAAGAATGGAAAATTATCTTGAAGTTTAAAACGTTGGCGAATTTCACTTGTCCCTAATATGTGAAGTATAAAATTTTATTGATATGTTTTTAAAATGATACAAATTTATAATAATTTTATATATAGTCTCTATATAATGTTGGCTATTTTTAAGGTAAAATAATTTTATATTGTAAAATTTGGGCGAATCATTTTTACAAAAAAATGGAAATTGGCAAATATTTTTTTTGGAAAAATCATGAAAAATTAGCCCACCTAAGAATATTAGCCCCCAAAATTTTCCATGTTTCTTGCTATCTTGTCATGGGTTTTTCCAGGTGAGACATTAGTTTTCATCCTAGCCTTGCCATTTCTGTATAGATTTAATGAGATGGGTTTCTCATACTTCGGTTGAGATCGATTGTCAGATGGATTCGAAGGTGAGTGGGGTGGATCTCCGAAATGAAAAACACAAGGCCTAGTGGTCCCTGAACCATACTGTGGATCATGATAAATCCATTGGCCTAGTAACCCCTGAGCTAGACTGTGGGTTGCAGTAAATCCATATTGTATTCCTCGGCGAGCCTACGAATCCTTTCCAGTGAATGGAAGGATATATTGTAAATCCAAGAGGTTTATTTCTCTCTGTTAGGCCTAGTATTCCCAGGACATGATGCATGGTAAAGCCTGGAGAGATGGTTTCGGTGTAGGGCCTAGTGATCCCTGGATCAGACTGTGGATTACGATAAAGTCTAAGAAACTAGGAGGCACTCAAATTCCTCCAGTAGGCAGAGAACTCTAGTAGCATCCATGCTTATTTGGTTCTTTTTTGGTTGGTTATGAGTCCCACATTCATGCTTGGAATATGGCACGGGGTGATTGGCTGAAGAGATATTTGGCTCAGCCAATCTATGCTCAGGTGGAACATGGAAGTCCCATCTCTAGTTGGATTTTACATTCAGTAATGAAGAGCACATTCCTCTGGTATTCCTTATGAAAATGTATTGGATTATGTATGGATTTATTTGTTGTTATATCCATTGTATTTATGTTTTCATTATGTTGGTTATAAGCATGTCTTTTATCACTGATGATGTATGGCTCTAACTATTTTTTGACTTGTCCATAAATGCACAATGTATCTATGGTAGAATAGATTGTATTGTGGCTGATTATGTAGGGGAGAAATGCTTCTTAGCTATTCTAATATTTTTAATAGAACCCCATGTTTAATTATGTCGTTTACACCTGTAGATGCAATGTTTGTGACATATTTGATGAAAATCTTGTCATGAATGGGTGGATTCAGATGAGTTCCTAATGACATGAATGCTTCCATGTATTTTTTTTAATTTTATTTACCCTCTCCTGAAGTTACATGAATTTCTAGGGAGTGACTTGGGCTCAAGGGTTGAAAATGTGGCACCAATCCCAGAGCTGGAGGAACAATATTAAAATTTTTGGGCCCTAACCATGGATTTAACAAGGCAAGCCCATGACTAAGGGTCTATAACCGCTCCCTTTCCCTTACATGCCCACGTTTAAGCCTCAAATGGGTTAAAAATAAGTTCCCCCTTAAGGAAAAAGGCTCTACAAGGTTGGGTTACCTCATGGGGATGTCAATGATGCAGTATAAGTTTTGTGTGTCATCTTTCTATCGGTTCCACTTCCACAAAGTCATATAGGAGGTTGAATATCATATTAGTAGCCTCTCATCACATGTTTACCTTGGTTTTCTGGTTACTTGGGTAGATGTGGGAAGAGGGTGTTACACTCACCTATACCAACCTTGTGCTTTACCATTTCACTGTAACTTAAAATTGTGAAATATATTATGTAGAAATTAATTTAAGGTGTATTTTCTAGTAACATTTTGGGAAATAAAGGCCATGAATACTTTTTTTTGTGGGAAGTAGATGGGAAGAGTATTCCAACAGTGGCATAGTCTTCCTAGAGGGCTCTTGAAGGCATTTTTAATGTAGGTCGGATATTAATGTTGATCAAATAAAGCATTTCAAGTTTTTTGCATAATTTTAAGGGATTGATTACTCATTTGAAGTTGATTTGGAGATGTATCCCAAGAAGGGTGAAATCCATTATCAACTTGTTACTATTACCTTTCTTATTAATGTTTTTTATGCATGTACATGATCATATGTGATTATCTCTGAAAGAAGTTTTTTACAAATTATCAATCACAGAAGCTAAATTCCAAAATTATTTATAAAGTTAGAATAATCTACATTCAACATACAAAATTATTTCAAGCTTTAATTTCAGAGAAATATGAAACCCTTTGAGTCATCAATTCTTGAAGAGGATCCATTATAATGATCATTTCCAGTATTAATTAACTTAGTGATTTCCGAATAAGTATGGGGTCTAATCTATTAAAGGTTTGGTTTAAACTCTGATTGAATCAAAGTCTAGTATAAAAGTGAAATCCCACTAGAAATATCCTTGAAAAGTGTAATAGGATTCGAATTAATAACCAAGGTATAAAATTCACTCAATTGGATGTTCATGGAAATAAAATTCAATGGGATTGAAGTTTACCATAACTATTGAAAACATTCAATGGGATTTAAGTAAGTTACCTACAAGAATCCATTGCATGAGTCATTAAATGTTTATCTATTTTCCGAATTCAGGATTCTGTGATACGTACTGGAATTATTAAGAAAATTTTCGACAATAATCACATAGGAAATGGTTTTCCTATTATCTATTGTTAATTAAACAAAGGTTAATTTCAATATGAATTAGTAAGACATTCTAGGATCAATAAATAACAATACCATAATTTGGAAAGTATGTGATAATTTGTAAATTAGTAAGATTTTGGACATCCCTAAAGATATTAGAGTGGATATATATCCCACCACTCATATTCTCTTTTAACCTGATCACATCACATCAACATATAAGTTAATTCTTATAAGAATTAATCTGATTAGACAAAAAAACAGATAATCCACCTAAACTATTATGCTTATTATTATTAAAAAATACAATAATTTTTATAACGGATAATCTAAATGCAATAATTATTTTAATTCTAATAATGCATTGGAAATCATCATGACTATTTTGGCGTTGAGTGTGTATTTTAAATTTTTGTTATTGTTATGTATACAACTAGAAATTGTACCGAGAGGTGCAAAGGAATGTTGATAAGAGGAGTAGCAAAATGATCAAGTACGGACAATGAAATACAATCCAAATTTGAATTTTTATATATCTTCTTAAAAATGTTACATTTAATGGGGTCCTCATAAGAAGTTGGAGCCTCATTGAGACTAGGTTGTAGCCTGGATTTATATTTAAGGAATGGAGTCCTCATTAAGGATTGGAGCTTTGAAGGAGTTAGAATTTTATTGTAATAACCCTCCCCGTTCACCTGCGCGATATTGTTGGATTAAGCGTGAGTCAATTGTCCAATATTCCCCACTGGGCCAGGGCTCACTATTCCTCCTCATTTTAGGACTCCTACTGCATCCTCGTTTCATGTAGGTTGGAGCCTGATTGTTCATAATAGGATTAGAGTCTTCACTATTTTTATTCATAAAATTATTTTTCTTATTCTACATCTTGTGCTCTAGTTTAACAAGTGATCTTAATTGAAATAATATAATGATTGTAAATAAATACTGAGCCACCCCATTCTCTCAGTATTTCCAAAAAATGTGTCATGAAATGATTCCAAAGCCACCAAAAGAGATAGGGGGTTGTATTCCATTAGCATCACCAACCTATCAACAACTACTATAAATCGACTCAAAAGAAATCATAGTTAATCTAACTTGTGTAGGAGTGATCCAGGAGGATCCTCTAGTTTCTCCAAGTTCAAAGGTTTTATTTTTTCCCAGAAATAATGCCAAGAATTAGAGCCCTTTTTTCTAAATCTAGAAATACCTTCAGTTTCTCATTTGGTCTCTGAATGAAGGAGAAATCATCCGTCAAAGTTTATGGTGAACATGTGCAAGTCTTGAGGTTGAATGGTGATATTTTTGGTTTTGGTTGATATTTCATAGTAGGGGTGCATTAATATGGTTATGGTATATTTTTAATGTCAAACATTAACCTAAGGTTCAAACAATGTTGTATGAACCATCTTGTAATTCTATATGGGCGCAACATAAACTAAAGACCATGGTGAGCGCAATACTATGGATAAAAAGGTTTATTATTATTAAACCATATATATATATATATCTATGTGTGTGTGTGGTTTCTAAAATATATACAAACCTATTGATGGCAGGACATAATATACAACGTAAAACATATAGTTTAACCTATGGCCAAAAATACCATGGCAAAGTAATATGTTTCAGTGCAGCGGATGTGATACACAGTTTGGTAGCAGAGGATATGAGTCAACTTGCTATGAGGCGAAGTCATTGTCGACCGTAGGAGGTATATGAAATCAACATTGTAGAAATTGGCATGGGGGTGGTAGGTAGGTGGCTTGACCGTTGGGATATGGGTTCCATGTGATATAGTTAAGCTCACCTCCGATGTTGTTGTGAAACCAACCCCAAAAATAGAAGAAAAGAGATATCAATGCCTTAGAAATAAGCCACTTTGAGGGGGCAACCTCCAATACATTACATGAATGAACAATTCTTGGATGATACAAATGACCAAAACCTCCTTCTATATATAGGAGTCCATGGAGCCACAATATAATCCTAGTGGGGCCACAATGTAATCCTAGCCGACCTAACAATAATGATGTAAGGGCACAATAATAACAATATGGGGGTTACAGGGGTACAATAATAACAATAAGGGGGGCTACACTAACATAATAAGGGGCTACACTATTAATATAGGGACTTAACATGCCCCTCTCCTTCAAAAAAGTGTTGTCCTCAACGCTTGAGTAGCTATGGGTGCTTCTGTATAAAATTCTCATCCTCCCATGTAGAATCTTCAGTGGGTAAGTTCTTCCACTTGATGAGATACTCTGAAATTGATCGATTCTGTAGCTGTCGAGTTCTTGTTTCCGTGACCGCTTCAGGTTCCAATATGATTTTTCCTTCCTCATCAAGTTCTTGCAATATTGTTTGAACTGGAAGATTTTCACCTATAACCTTCTTTAAGCATGAAACATGGAAAACTGGATGTACTCGCGAAGAAGCAGGAAGCTCCAATTTGTATGCCATAGTATCAATCTTTTGCAACACCTTGTAAGGACCATAGTACTTTGGCGATAATTTATTATCCTTCTTAGCTTGCTTGAGGGACATTTGTTTATATGGTTGTAGCCGTAAAAATACCCGATCTCCTACATCAAAACTTCTCTCGCTGCGATGTTGATCTGCCTGTTGTTTCATTCGATTTTGTGCCAAATTCAGGTTATCCTTTAAGAGTTGGAGAACTTCTTGTTGATGCTCGATGTGATCTTCCACTGCTTGAACCTTCAAATTTTCCCTTAAATATGATGTGATGGATGGTGGATGATATCCATAAAGTGCCATAAATGGGGTCACTTTTGCTGCAGTATGGAAGGAAGTGTTATACCACCATTCAGCAAGAGGTAACCACTTGACCCATTGTGTTTGTTTATCAGATACAAAACAACGAAGATGTCCTTCCAAACATTTATTTACTATCTCAGTTTGACCATCAGATTGAGGATGATAAGATGAGCTATGAGCTAATTGAGTACCCAAACAAGAAAATAACTACGTCCAAAAATTTCCAGTAAAAATGGGATCTCTGTCGCTCACAATAACCCTTGGGCTTCCATGTAGCTTTTGAATTCTGTCCATAAATGTAGTAGCAACTGTAATTACTTTAAATGGATGAGATAATGCACAAAAGTGTGCATACTTGGTAAGTCTATCAACTACCACCATGATGACACTCTTTCCTTCGGACTTAGGTAAACCTGTGATAAAATCCATTGAAATCTCCTGCCAACGTTGACTTGGAATGGTTAAAGGTTGTAGAAGACCCGGGGTCTTAATTGTCTCAACTTTATCTTGTTGGCAAACCAAACATTCCGCCACAAACTTTTGAATATCAGATTTAAGGCCATCCCAAAAAAAATCTTTCTTCACCCTTTGGTAAGTTTTTAAAAATCCTGAGTGTCCTCCTAAAGAAGTGTGAAATTCCAAAAGAATCTTTTGTTTTAGTTGGGAATTCTTACAAAGATATAAGCGATCTTTGTACCATAAGGAATCATTTTTCCAACTAAATGTATCAGATGTAATAGGATCTTGTTGCAACTTTTGAATGAGTGTCCATACATCTTTGTCCTTCTTCCATTCATCTCTTGCTTCAGTTATCCAATCTGGTTGGATAATAGAAATGGCACAAAGCAATGCTTCCACCTCTTCGTTCTTTCTTGAGAGTGCATCTGCAACAACATTAAGCTTTCCTTTTTTGTAGATTATTTCAAAGTCATAACCCAACATCTTTGTGACCCATTTTTGCTGCTCTTCTGAAGATAGTCTTTGTTCCAAAAAGTGTTTCAGACTATCATGATCAGTTTTTACCTTTAAGTGTCTTCCCATTAGGTAAGTTCTCCATTTCTTTAGTGCATGCAGTATTGCTAACATTTCCTTCTCATAAATAGGTTTCTGTAAATACTTTCCTTTGATTGGACGACTTTCAAAAGCAATGGGTCTTCCTTCCTGCATTAAAACTGCACCAATTCCATTTCCTGAGGCACCACATTCCACAATAAAGGTTTTTGTGAAGTCTGGCGTAGCTAAGACCGGTGCTAGGCACATTGCCTCTTTAAGATGTTCAAAGGCCTTAGTTGCTTCAGGAGTCCATGAAAATGCATCTTTCTTCAATAATGTTGTTAGTGGTGCTGCTATTCTCCCATAATTCTTAACAAACTTGCGATAATACCCTGTTAACCTGAGAAATCCTCGCAACTGCTTTATGGTTGTGGGGACTTTCCATTCCTTAATGGCTTTAATTTTGATGGGGTCTACCTTAACACCCTTGTGAGATACAATATGACCCAGATATTCCACCTCTTGTACTCCAAAGAAACATTTGGATGTTTTTGCATATAATTATTTCTCCTGCAATAGTTTGAGCACCCTGTTAACATGTTGAACATGATCCTTCCAAGACCTGTTGTAGATTAGTATATCATCAAAAAATACTAGCACAAATTTTCTAAGGAATGGTTTGAAAATGGAATTAATCAACCCTTGAAATGTAGAAGGTGCATTGGTAAGGTCAAAAGGCATGACCAAAAATTCATAATGACCCTTATGAGTTTGAAATGTTGTTTTCAGAATATCTTCAGTCTTCATTCCAATTTGATGATATCCTGAACGAAGATCCAACTTGGTAAAATAAATTGCTCCATGTAATTCATCCAATAATTCATCAATCACAGGAATGGGAAATTTATCCTTAATGGTGAGCTTATTGAGCTCCCTATAATCCGGACACATGCACCATGATCCATCCTTCTTGTGCATCAATACTACTGGAGCAAAGAAAGAAATTTGACTAGGTTGAATTATACTAGCCTCTAAAACTTCTGCAATCATACGTTCAATTTCGCTCTTTCGGACATAAGGATATCTATAAGGCCTGATGTTTGGAGGAAAATTTCCTAGAATCAAATGAATAGCATGATCATGATCACAAATAGGTGGGATTCCTTTGGGAGTTTCAAACACCTTGGAATGATTGTACAAGACTTTTTGGAGATCTGCAGAAATAGATGATTTTGATGTTGGAACTTCTAGTAAGCATAATTGTGCAATTACGCCTCGTTGTTCTTTCTTCAGAAGCTTTGTCATGACATCAGAGATTATTATCTTTCCCGTCTTCCCTATGATACCCCGTAATTCGACTTCCTCTCCTTCTGAAAAAAATTTCATGAAACGTTCTTGAAAATTAAAAGCTACCGTCCCCAAAGATTGTAACCATTGTACTCCTAGTACAACATCAGCACCTCCCATAGGAATGGAAATAATTGGACTATAAAATACATATTCCCCCATGGTTAGCTTGATATTATGGCATTTTCCAGAGAAATTTATAGTTCCTCCATTTGCAACGATCACTTGATATTCTGGTGATGGGTATAGGAAACAATTCAATTCCTTGGCTAGCTTACAATGAATAAAATTATGGGTACTACCCAAATAAATCAACACCATTACCTTTTTATTCTTGATATGTCCTTCTATCTTGAGAGTTTGAGGAGTGGTAATTCCTGCCAATGCATGACACGATATGGTCGGACTCATTTCTTCCTCTTCTAGGGTTGGTTCCTAGTGTATATCTTCTTCTTTTGAAGATTCTTGTTCATTTTATTCTTCCTCTCACAATATATGTAAAATAATTTCTTCATAGCACACTTATGACCTTCAGCGTATTTGCTATCACAACAGTAGCAAATCCCTTTTTCTCTTTTTTCTTCCAATTTTTGTGGTGTCAACCTTATAGGTTGTGGAAGTCTAGCAGTAGCAACAATTCCATCTTTAAATATGAGTGGTAGGCTTCCTTGTTGCCATAATTTTACATTCAATTTTTATTGTCAACCTGAATGCCTTTTCCAATGAATCAGGTTCCCAAACGCGAACTTCATGTTCGATGTTATCCTTTAAAGTCCCTATGAAGACATCAATCTTCTATTCCTCTAGAATATCTGTTACCCTTATATTCAATTTTTGGAAGTCCTCAATGTGCTCTGCCACTAAACCCTTTTGTTTGAGATTTATCATTTGGCTAAAGAAGGTGTTGCTTTTTTTATCCTCATAATGTGCTATCATTTCCTCCGTAAAAATTGACCAGGTGACAATTTTTTATGGGAGCAAAGCCATCGATACCATAAAAATGTATTTTGTTCTAAATGTAAAGTTGCAATGCGTACCTTTTATGTGTTTTGTACATTATTGAGATCATAATATTGCTCCATCTATAGTATCCATGTTACGGGATCCTTGCCATCAAACTTCCTCATATCCATCTTTGGAATATGGTGGTTCTTCCATCCAACATTAGAGTTTATGAAATCACGATTAACATTTATTTTGTTCTCATCATGAGTTTCCTCTACTATCTTTTCGCCATTAGGAAACATTTCTTGTATCAAATTTTCCAAATCATTCTTCATGTTTTCAATGTTGTCTTTCATTTTTTCATTGATCTTAGCTTCCATGTCATCCATCTTAGCTTCCATGCTATCCATCTTAGCTTCCATGCCATCCATCTTAGCTTCTATTCCCACTTCCATGCCATTTATCTTAGCTTCCAAACCATTCATCTTAGCTTCCACGCCTTTCTTCAAACCATCCATCTTAGTTTCCACACCTTTCGTCAGAACTTCCATTTCATTTTTTTTTGCTCTTTGCAATATCGAAATTTGGTGCACTTGCTCTTGTAATTTGATATCTCATGTTGTGTTTCTTCGTCTTCATGAGTCATAGTAGAGCCTTCTGAAGGCTTGATGGGTGTTTAATTCTTTTTAGGGGGAATTTTAGAACCCAACTCTGATATCTATTCTTCAATATGCCCTTGGAATAAATTCAAACTAAGAGACTTATGTAATTCGAAAAAAAATACACACATTTTTCTTGCTTTTGAGGAGCTCGATATTGAAACTGAATTATCTCTGCAATTTCGGATATTTAATATCTGAAATTAGGCCCTAAAGTAGCCCTCTAAATCTTCTTTTGAATGCCACATATCTGACCTGATTTTGATTCTTCAAGACAAATTTATGCTAGATCTCCCACGATGGCCTAATTATGGACTGGTTCGGTAGAGCGAACTTGTACGACTTGCCACGGGTCATTTTTTCCTCCTTTGGCTCTGAAATTGATATGCCTAAAACTATAGTTTGGTACTTGCGGCCATTTTTTACAGAATCCCAATCTGATGCTCAGAGAGAGAGTTATTACGTTTTTCTCATGATGACTTCTTTCAGACGAAATTCGGGAGCCTGAAAAATCCCTAACTTCCACAGACCATATCTCCGAAAATATTGTGAACCAAGATCTAAAATTTTGCGACGATGTTCTTCAGGATTTCAGCTTCACTCTATGAAAATTTCAGCTTCTTAACCCTCGTAGAAACAAAGTTATAGCGAAAATTTTGTGATGACCTGTTTAGTTTAAATTCAAGAGCCTGCAAAATGACCTAACTTCCATAGATCATATCTCTGAAACTATTACGAACCAAGATCTGAAATTTTACGAAAATTTTCCTTAGGATTCGACTTCGCACTCTAAAAATTTTAGCTTCTGAACCTTTGTAGAAAAAAAGGTATAGTGAAAATTCCACGATGACCGGTTTGGAGCAGTGAAACCCTAGAATCCAGAGTTATGATTCCAAATGTTGTGAAACCAACTCCAAAAATAGAAGAAAAGAGATATCAACGCCTTAGAAATAAGCCACTTCGAGGGGGTAATCTCCAATACATTACATGAATGAACAATTCTTGGATGATACAAATGACCAAAACCTCCTTCTATATATATTAGTTCATGGGCCCATAATATAATCCTAGCCAAGCTAACAATAACAATGTAAGGGCTCAATAATAACAATATTGGGGTTACAGGGGTACAATAATAACAATAAGGGGGCTACACTAATAAAAATAAGGGACTAAACTAGTACTATAGGGACCTAGCAAATGCCAAAGTTAAACCATGTGCCAATAATACAGGCGGGGATTTCAAGATATGGTACAAAGTCTAATGTTTAAACTTTGGGATAATAACCATATGCCACAGGGTATATATCCATCAATCTATTAATAAGACTTTGTTTAAACTATATACTAAGGTTATATCAAATCTTAGTTTGCGCGATGTTAATCAATGCCATTTATGCTTGCATCTATTATTTATGTTCTTTATGCTTATTTGATACTCTCAAGTTTATATTTAAGGCTTAAAATAACTTATTTTCATTCATTCATTCACATAAATGCCTCATTAGTCAATTGTGAAAATAATCAATACTATATATTTCAGATCATATTTTGGTATCAGAGTGAGGTTGATCATGTAAATTAGGATATTTTCCAGTGAATGTTCGACTAGATCCACGTCGTGACGTGGAGAAGGGAAAATCAAGGAGAGAAATCTAGAAATTGGAAAGAGGAAAATTTCTCGAAAGATGGCAAGTGAAAATGAAGAAGAAACTCTCGAGCCCAAGATCCATGAGAAATTTCAGATGGTTTTCCTCAATATGAAAAGGATGATTTGAGAACTCGATGAAGACAAGAAGACTGGAGATACATTATCGTCGTCTAAAAGAAAGAAGGAGAATAAGGGCAAGGAAAAATTTGATGGTAATGGATCTCCTTCTTCTCCATCTTCATCGTCTTCTTCTTCTTCTTCTTTATCCTATCACAAGTCTAGTTCAAATTCAGATTTGGAATCGAAGAAGAAGAAAAACTCATTTATTAAATCTTGATGTTAATTTTGAATTGGTTATATATGATGGTGAAATGAGTCCTGAAAAGCTAGATAACTGGATTAAAAAACTTGAATTGTATTGTAGAATTCAGAATATTTTTGAAGATTCTGTGAAACTTCAGTTAGCTACACTTGTAATGGGACGTACAATATTGATTTGGTGGGAAAGTAAAACTCAATCAGATTTAAAGTGCAAAGGTAAAATTATCTCCTCATGGTCTAAGTTTATTAAAGCTCTTAGAAATAAATTCTATCCTTTAGGATATAAGCAATAAGTTGTAATGGATTGGTAGATTTTAAGGCAAGGTAAATGACATAATGTGCAAGAGTTTACACAGGAATTCAGGAAGTAGGCATTAGCACTTTATATTCCATTAAACACATGGGAAAATTTGCTAAATTATATTGGAAGTTTGCATTTTTATTTGCAACATACATTGCTTATGTTTAATCAAATTGACTTTGATGAAGTATGTGTTCAAGACATTCATATTGAATTAGGGCGCAAACCGTTTCAGTCAAAACTTTCAAAGAAATCATTCAAGCATTCAAAGAACAAGGATTCCAAAGAAGAGAGGGGAAAGAAATCAACAACATCTAAGAAAAAAGGAGAAAGGCCTATGTGTACTTATTGTCAAAGGGTTGGACATGATGGATCCAAGGTTTGGAAGCTTCATCCAGAACTCAAGCCAAAGAATTTCCTTAAGAAGAAGGGTGGAATGAAGGTTAATGCAACAGTCCAACAAGATTTGGGATCTAATTCTAGTGACGAAAAGAAGATAACTGCTATGGGTCTGACAGGTAATCCTTCTGAATCTACTTCTAGTTCTACTTGTTCTATATCTTCTTCCAAATCTAATAATGTGGTTGAAGATAAGAATATGATTGAATTGTTTCACATAAGGATAATATCCAAGAACACTAAAATTGACTCATTATTTGACAATGGATCACAAGAAAACTTAATATCTGAGCAATTAGTAAGGAAATTGGAATTGTAACTAAAGATCATCGAAAAACTTACCCTTTAGGATGGTTAAAGGAAAACACTCAGATGCATGTCACAAAACAGTTTCAATTAAAGTTTGCAATCACAGCTAATTTGTTTTATGAAGTTGATTTAGATGTGATTCCTTTGGAAATGTGTGGAGTTGTTTTAGGTATTCCTTATCTTTATGATCAAGATGCCATATTATATAGATAGGAGCATAAGTATCATCTCTTTAAAGAAGGAATTAAATACATGTTTAGGGCACACATAAGTAATACAAACTTGAATTTAATCAATGTTGGTCAAATGAAAAGACCAAGGAAAATTTTAAGGATGGAAATTTATCTTAGACTTTAAAAAATTGGTGAATCTCACCAATCCATAATATGAAATCTATAAAATGTTTGATGATAATTTTGTAAAAATATTCAAATGTATAATAATTTTATATAGTCTCTATATACAATTTTGGCGATTTTTAGAGTAAAATAGTTTTATAGTATAAAATTTGGGTGAATCGTTTTTAGGAAAAATGGAAATTAGCAAATCTTTTTTTTTGGAAAAAGCATGGAAAATTAGCCCACTTGCGAATATTTGCCCCTAAAATTTTCCATGGAAAAGACTCATAAGTTCAAGTAAAAATTATTTTCTCATGTTTGTTAAGAAACAACCTAATGAGAAGTATTACACTTTTGAAGGATGTGATTCTCACTTCAAGGACAAATTGGTTGAAATAGTAGATTCTTATGAAGAATTGTTTAAAGAACCAAAAAGTATCCTTCCAAAACGAGAAATACAACATGATATTCATTTACTATTTGTTGCACCTCTTTCGAATATTGGCATGTATCACATATAAGTCATTAAACTAGATTTAATAAATGGTTGTCGTGAGATTTGTATTGTAGAGAATGATATTTTTATTTTCAATTCAAGTTTGGAAGTTACAAGTTTCGTGGGTGTAGTTCAGTATTGGAGGAAGGTTTTTTTTTTCATTTCTCTTTTATTGCATCACCATTTCTTGCTTTAACAAGTTTTAAAGCCTCCTTTCAGTGAGGAGGAAAACAACAAAAAACGTGTGATATTTTAAAGCAGAAAATTGTAACAACTCCTCCAAATATTCAACATCCATTTGAAATAGAAACTAATGTTATTAGGTATGCAATGAGTATAATTTTATTGCAAAAAGGGAGGCCTATTTGTTTTCATTTAGAGACATTTTCGAAAGCAATTGAAAATTGTCTAACTTATGATAAGGCTTTATATGCATTAGTGTAAAGTGTTAAAAAATGAAAACATTATTTAATGGGAAAAGAAATAGTGATTCATACAAATCATTAGCCATTTCAATACCTTCAAACTCAAACTAAGTTTCTGCAATCTGAACATTATATATGGATGGGTTTTTTTGTAGTAGGTCCACATAGTAGTCAAGTATAAGGAAGTTACAACAAACAAATCAGCTGATATGTTGTCAATATCTTATTTGAATGTTTTAGTTATTTTGCAAAATAGTTCTTAGCGCACAAAATTTGCAATGAACAATATAGTGCAGATACTGTTTTCAAAGAAGTTTATGAATCACTAACTCATAGTGCTCAAGTGGAAGAAGAGAATTACCATGTTTATGACATGTTATTGTACCATGTTAGAAATTTGTGCATACCGCAGGGATAAAGTGCGCATGTGATCAAGGAAGCACATTATTCTCATGTTTTAGGGAATGTTGGTGTAGGAAATACAGTGTCACAACTACAAACGTTTTTCTATTTTCCTCATATGAATGAAACAGTTCATAGGTTCAAAAAGCATCACGATAAGCATCAGGTGGATCATCACATTCAAGTTGGTTATCAAGCATGGCTTTACATCAGTAGAGTAAGGATGAAAGGTGAAGGTAAAAGGAACATCCACACTTACATGCATGGAGAGTTCAAGTATCGTCAATTGAGACTCAAAGGCATGAATCCCAACAAAGCAAGGTGGATGGAGATAGAAATGGTGAGGGGGTTTTACCCTCATCTCATGTTTGCTTAAAACCAAACTTTTGGTGGTTCAAAAGCTTCCAGTGGAGAGGAATGATCTAGGAGGATCCTCTAGTTGCTCCAAGTTCGAAGGTTTCATTTTTTCCTGGAAATAATGCCATGAATTTTAGCTCGTCGTTCTGAATCCGGAAGTACCTTCAGTTTCTCATTTGGTATCCAAATGAAGGAGAAATCGTCTATCAAATTTTATGGTGAACAGGTTGAATGGTGACATTTTGGGTTTAGGTTGAATGGTGATATTTTTTTTTTTGGTTGATATTTCATAGCAGGGGTGGATTAATATGGTTATGACACATTTTTAATGTCAAACATTAACCTAAGGTTCAAACAATGTTGTATAGGCCATGGTGTAATTCTATATGGGCGCAACATAAACTAAAGACCATGGTGAGCATAATACTATGGGGAAAAATGTTTATTAATATTAAATGATATGTGTGTGTGTGTGTGTGGTTTCTAAACTATATAAAAACCTACTCATGGCTGAACCTAAGCTACAACCTAAAACATATATTTTAACCTATGGCCAAAAATACCATGGCGGAGTAATATGTTTCAACGTAGCGGATGTGATACACAATTTGGTAGCGGAGGATGTGAGTCATCTTTCCACAAGGTGGAGTCATTGTCGACTGTCAAAGGCATATGCAGTCACCGTCGGAGCAATCAACGTGGGGGTGGCAGGTATGTGGCTCGACCACCGCGATATGGGTTCCATATGACATATTCAAGCTCGCCGCCAATGCCAAATTTAAACCACGTGCCAATAATACATGCATGGATTTTGAGATATGGTACAAAGTATAATGTTCAAAATTTCAGATAATAACCATATGCCACAAGGTATATATCTGTCGATCTATTAATAAGACTTTGTTTAAAGTATATGCTAAGGTTATATCGAATCTCGGTTGGCATGGTGTTGTTGTCCATCCAAAACTATATAATAGAGTGTGTGAAAACTATATATATCATATACCATTGCACCGAGATATGTCATTGCACCACCATGTAATTTGTTATACCTACTCCAAACCATTTTCCAAGTATAGCCTGGGAAGTTTGATCCTAGAACTTGCCCGAGGCTTTATAAAATATTTCCTACAGAGGCCATTCTGTGGATTGGAAGGAACACCAAGAATAATTTTTTTGTGGAAACGCATCCTCCTTTTCCATATTCATCCACTCTTCACCATCATCTTCATGGATTCCCTCATCCTCATTCTGCTCTTAGATGCATTTTTTTCACTCCCTTCATCACTACTATCAAGAAACAAATCGACAATGGAATTTTCTCCATCCATTGATGAACTAGGTATCTAGAGGCAATATTTTTGTATATTCAGGTGTCCTTGCAATCATATTGAAGAATATTATCATGGAAAAAATTCAGGACTAAGTGATGATACGGTAACCTTTTGCAGCAACAACACAAAACATCATCCACTACAACTTTATTAGATAAAACAATAATAGGTGTATTTTCCTGATCTTGTGTTGTTTTGGATGTTACACCTTCTAGACCATCATTTGATTCAATATTTTCAATGGTCAATGATGTTTTAACATCAACCAATTAACTCTCATAACATAGAGAAGATGTATGAATTGACTCAGTTCACTTGCTAACAATGCCAAAAGAGAGATATTGTCCATGCCTTTTGTTGCAATGCTTTATTATGAAAGTGACTGTTCTTTTGAAGAGTCTATTTCAAGAAAAATCTAGTAGTTTTTTAGCATGATTCAACTTTGAACTATACATGATTTTGGCAGTTTTGAGGATAATTTAATTGGGGAGAGAATACCCAAGATTATATGGTGTAGTTTTCTTTAATATTAAATGTGAATAAAATCATCAACTAGAGACCTTAAAAAAAGAAGTAGTTCATTCAAAATTTTATAAAGGTCAAGTTTCACATACAAAAATTCATTCTAAATCGAACTGGATAGATGATTGACCTGCAGAGTAATATATATTTATGATTATATGTAATGCAACTTAAATAAAAAATGCAACACACAGATCCACTTACTTGACAACAATTTGGAGAGAAAAATATTTCAAAGGAATCCTCTTAAAAGATTCTCGAATTCTTGTCCCTTTCTCCTTAAAATGTTTTTCATCAACACAACAACTTCTCATGTGAATAATTACCTGTTAATCATTTGGTTGTAAGGCATAATTATATCAACTCATTAACATTTCCTAAAGGATTTCCAAAGGAGAAATATTTTTCGAAAAGAATCAATAAGTGCTTTGTAATTCAACGTTTGCAATTGTTCTGGCAGTCGATGACCCTACAATTCTCTCGGAGAAGAATGATCCAAGCGACTCCTTGACTCCCTCTTGTTTGATGATTTACATGCTACTTAAGGGTTTCTATTCTCATATTCAAAGTGAATGAATAATTTTCTAGAAGCATTTATGACTATCCCATCATAAAAGATCGTCACATCATGTAGAAATTCCATTAGATTCTTAAATAATTTTCCCATTTCTTTCACTCCCTTCTTTTGACAGATAATTCCTTCTCTAGATGAGATTGAGTGAATAAATTACTCATAGGGATTTAATCCAAAAACATATGATGATTTAACTTGTCCACAAACTTCAATCAAATATTTCTTCCGTGGATTGAAAGAAAGAGAACCATTGAATGAAAGACGTGAAACAAAAAATATTTTTAATCAATCTCTAGGAAAGTATTCATCCCTTAAAAACTTTGAATCCCTAAGAAGCCAAGTCGTTGAACCACTTTCTTAGAAAATCTTTCATTTGCAGTATCAACCATCAGAAAAAAGGAACTTGAAGAAGAAATATCCTTGATAACAATTTTCTGCACTCCAAGTAGATGCTTCTCCACTTACGAAATGATGGAATTCTCATATTTGTTGAATATTGCAGCAAGAAATAGTGAAGGGGCATCTGAAACATCATTTCTGATCCTAGTTGGAAAGTGATCACCTAAACTAGGTGGGGCCCACACAGGTGATTTTTGTCGCAAAGTCTATTTTTAGACATGTCGATCATATTCTATGAGTTGCAGGATGCTATTTGTGGATGGTTGGTCAAGTTGGAAAAATAGATGGATTTCTATTTTTATACATATTGGGCGGAATCTATTTTTAGATTTCCAGTCTAAAAATAGATATGTCGAATATTATTAGCTCTTAATAATATTTGGACTATAAACATTATCTTATTCTCTTGGAGCACTTCAGTTAAGTGCACAGATGTGGCACAGGAGGTGACAGAAGGAATTACGCTATTCCTGAGGGTTAAGTGGAGCTATTGCATGGATACTTCAGTTAGAACTCATGTGACAGAGTTTGGTGGAGTTGATTGAGGGAGTTAATGGAGTTGTGTTCAGTTTAACTAATCTAAACATAGTTGAGCTATTTGTATCTAGTTTAATTGATTGATACAATTAGTGAGAGTGGTGTGAATTAATTATTAATTAATTCACTAATTATAAAATCATTAATCAACTAAAGAATACATCAGTTAACTTCAGTGCATGGACAGTTTCAGTGGAGACCAGTGCAAAGATAGGTGAAAGGGCAAGTGTGACTATCTATTGTGACTATAAGTGATGCATGGTTTGCATCCAACACTCGATAGAGATGCCAATAAATATTTAATGAGAAAGGATGGGTAATACAATTTTCATCAAGAGGCATTCTTGACGAGGGATTAGCAGCATTAGAGCGAGCTAAAGGTACATCAAAGATCGGTCCATGGGATTTGCAAGAATGGAACTGATTAGTGTGTAGCAAGTGGAGATTATGCGAGAGCTTGTGAGAGCTTTATATGATGATTTTTACATGATCTATATGACATATGTATATAGTATCTGAGATATAGATAGTTGAGGGGTTTCGAATTTTTCGACTTTAATCTTTCCCATTACATCTTTGTGTTCATATGTGTGAATTTTATGGTTTTAATGTGTGCATGCGATTGATTTTATTTTAAATGCCTTAATGATCAATGGTAGAAGAGATTGTGTATTGTGCATGGAGATAAAATAGTGTGTGATCAGGAGAATCTCGGTGGATAACATATCAGTTATTCAAATTTCTACATGGTATCAGAGCGATATTGATCATTGGAGCAATTGCAAAGCATTGAAGCGGTTGAGTTTTTGTATTGAAGCGACCAGAGGAAGTTGGCGCTCAAGGATAAACTCAGGAAAATAAAAATGGAGAAGAATGACACTATTCCGGTATACTTGAAAAAGTTTTTCCACTGCAGGGATGAGCTTGGGAGTGTAGGAGTTAGTGTGGATGAAGAAGGACAAGTCAAGAAGGTTGGGATTCGAGCAAAGAATCTCTACATACTTGAAGTAGATGGGATGTCTACGGAGCTTCCTACTGTTGGGAAGTGCAAGAAAGACATGCAATTGATGCTTGAGAGGGAGCAAGTTTTGCATGCAGGTAATAGTGAACCTTGGGATGTGGAGCAGCCACAAGATGAGGATCATGGAGTGGAAGAAACCACTCATGTAGAGAAATTTCGTGCCAGATGGGCAGAGGGAGTGCATGCAGCTATACCACCAAGTGAGAGGTGGGGCGACATGCATGAATAATCCCAAGAGGAGATTTCTGGGCAGGATTCATGAGATGGTGTGGATCTCATGAATTGAACCTGGCTACGAGGTGCCCATAGCGCAGTAGTAGCATGATCAGTTGGATTGATGCAGGTAGATCAAAGTGGCAGTGTCAGATACTGGAGCGCGAATCAGAGTTGACAACAAGTGCAGAGTGCATGAGTGCAAGAGTTCAACAGCGCAGTGGTTCCTGATGACATGTGCAATTGGGCCCAGCAGAAGTCGAAGAATTTGATGATAGATGCATCAGACTGATTGAGTTGTTTGGAGCCTATTCAGTTTCAGAGGAGTTGCAGAGCAGATGCATGGAGTTGCATGGCGCTTGTGAAGGTTGCAGGGAGAATGCATGGAGTTGCATGTCGCATGCAAAGACAGTCCTTTCTTGTTGAGAGGGAGTGTTGAAGATTGCAACAAGAAACAGTGAAGGAGGCATCCTGAAACATCATTCTTGATCCTAGTTGGAAAGTGATCACCTAAACTAGGTGGGGCCCACACAGGTGATTTTTGTTGCAAAGTCTATTTTTAGACTATGTCTATTTTTAGACATGTCGATCATATTCTATGAGTTGCAGGATGCTATTTGTGGATGGTTGGTCAAGTTGGAAAAATAGATGGACTTCTATTTTTAGACATATTAGGCGGAATCTATTTTTAGATTGCTAGTCTAAAAATAGATATGTCGAATATTATTAGCTCTTAATAATATTTGGACTATAAACATTATCTTATTCTCTTGGAGCACTTCAGTTAAGTGCACAGATGTGGCACAGGAGCTGACAGAAGGAATTACGCTATTCCTAAGGGTTATTTGGAGCTATTGCATGGATAATTCAGTTAGAACTCATGTGACAGAGTTTGGTGGAGTTGATTGAGGAAGTTAATGGAGTTGTGTTCAGTTTAACTAATCTAAACATAGTTGAGCTAGTTGTATGTAGTCTAACTGATTGATACACTAGTGAGAGTGGTGTGAATTAATTATTAATTAATTCACTAATTATAAACTCATTAATCAACTAAAGAATACATCAGTTAACTTCAGTGCATGGACAGTTTCAGTGGAGACCAGTGCGAAGATAGGTGAAAGGGCAAGTGTGACTATCAGTTGTGACTATAAGTGATGCATGATTTGCATCCAACACTCAATAGAGATGCCTATAAATACTATGTGAGAAATTTTGGGGTAATTCATTCTCATCAAGAGGCATTCTTCAGCAGGGATTGTGCAGTAGAGGCAGGCTAAAGGCTGGCAAAGATCGGTGCATGTGTTTTGCAAGATCAAGCCTGATTAGTGTGTAGCAAGTGGAGATTATACTGAGAGCTTGTGAGGAGATTTGTATGATGATTGTTACATGATCTCTATGACATATATAATATACAGATAGTTGGGGGTTTTCAGCTTTAAGCTTTCCCATTACATACTATGTTCATATGTGTGAATTTTTATGGTTTTAATGTGTGCATGCAATTGATTTTATTTCCGCATGTGATGATCAATGGTAGAAGAGATTCTGTATTGTGCATGAAGATAAAATAGTGTGTGATCGGGAGAATCCCGGTGGATAACATATCAATTATTCAAATTTCTACAATATCTTCCTCCCCTTAAAAAATGATGAAATTCTCATATCTTCCTCCCCTCATATGAATGATCATAAGCCTAGAAATTTCAGTAAGATCATTTCCTAGCTCTTTTGTAAATATGTTTCTTCGAGAAACACAACGAGCAAGAACCAAATCATCTAAACCTGCACTAAAACCATCTAATGTTAAAAATTCAATTAGAAAATATTCAACTAGATTCAAGCACTTCACTATTGTTCTTGGACATTTGCACTTAACAATCACATTGAAAATTTTAGTCAGAGAACTCAACAATTATGTTTTATCACCATTGAATAATAGTATTTCACTATTTCTTATGAAAATACCATTCTCCTTACAGTTTAATTCCAGAGGTAAACTCCACTCCATCATGCAATTATATGATTGTTGGTTCGAGAAGTCCATAAGAATTCCATAAGTCCACATTGATAGTTGATTCAATGTGGTTTTATCCAACATATATATTCCAAATAGAAGTTTGGCAATCAAAAATGTATCAACAATCAGTGCTATGTTTGCTTCTCCACAATGAGAACAAAACATTTGTTGATCCACACTTAGAAGCTTTGTTGTCACACTGTTATTTGATTTGTAACTTGTACAAGTATATCAATTGGCTCTTAGATGTGGATTTTATCTCACCAAATGTAAATTACATCATTAATCATGATTGTCCAGGTTAGGTGAGGGTCGTTTTCCAAATGGTATGAAGAAGGGAATAAACAGATGGTTGATTGTGAAGAAGCACATCATATCAGTTATCTAGCACTCAAGTTAGAATGTTGCCACGCTCTTTAAAAATCCCCATGAAAGGTTCTAAAATCCATTCAAAGAAATGCACAACAGTGAGCTTCAATCTACAGAACTGTTTTTTGTTATTTTGAGATGGATTTAGTGCTTCCCTGCATTAGATCCACATGAATTTTACCTCCTTCTATATTCATATATTATCTGGAATGAGATTCTTGCGAAAGTCTTCAATTGAATTCCATGCTTGTAACAACTGATTTTGGCCTTAAATAGGTGATAACTAGTAGTTTAGCATTTTAGTTATTATTTATTTTTAAAAGAAAACTGAGACAATTATTATTGCTGGAAAAGTTATTCATTTTTTTTTGTTATTTAGAAATAAAATTGGTTATGGAATTAGTTCCATAAAAATCAAAAATCTGATGGTAAAGGTATTCCAAGAACTGATGGTTGGTTGGGGACAGTTTGAACAGTTACCTATTCCTCTGAGGATATGACGCAGATCCTAGTGAGGAATAGGGGTTTTGTTCAGAGACTAAGGAGGAGAGTAAAAATTTTCCTCAGCTGGTAGATACTAGTGGAAATCTCTCAGCATTCCTGAAAATTTTCTGGTACTGACTGGACTTGGAGTCCTCAGGTCACAACAGAAAATATTGTCAACTTGTACCATTCAGGCATGGAGCACGGGGGAAAGAGAACGACGTAATTGTCTCTCTTGAAGGTTGGGTGGACATCAGCAGTAAACTGTGAATTCAAATAATTTTCTGAATATCTTGAGAAAAATGTTAAATAGAAATAGGGTTCCACACAACATGTGCTTAGTTAGAAGTAAGGACTGTAAATGATTTGTTATAGAAGTATTTGTTGAATGGAATTTACTCTGCATACCCTATGATTAAGTTATGATATTTATAAGTTCAATGAAATATTGTGAAAGACTGTTACTGTGTATCAGAGTAGGTATACTGCAAATATACCAAGGAAAGAGTGTTAATAAAAGTTGTTGTTAATATTTTTAATTACACTATGTTTTATAAATTTAAGCATTATTAAAATGACTGTGGAAATATATAGTAGATACTATAGAAATTGTGAGAGCAGTGAAGGAATTCCTACTGTTAGGAGTAGAATACCATTAAAGAAGTAAATATTGTGCATGAAGGAATGTATTTAGACGAAAAAGTAAAGCTAATAAATATATGAAATAACCAATTACTATTAAATTGTTCTTAGCATCTAGAAATGAAAAAGATAAACAATCGTGCTATAACTGAGAAACTGTGGAGGAACACTGTTGGCCTTAGGACCTGAGGTAGAACCTCCAGTTCCAAGGCACGTCGTGTCTCCAGCCATAACTATACTCGAACAAAGAAATGGTGGTTCGGTCACCAAACTTAGTAAAGAAAATAATACCAGAGATTTAACCCTTTAAATAGCTGTGTAAAGATAGTCGAAAACACTTTTTCTTTCAAAATCCAAAATGGTACAACAGAAGATAACAATTAACCGAGTTGTTACATACAGTAAGATACACAAAATAATGTGAAACTGTGATGGGTCGGCCAAGGGCTAGAACCCCTTTTTAAAAACAATTAAACATCTCTTGAACTCTTAAGAACGAGAATAGATAAATTGTTTATCCGAAATTTTAAAGAGATGAAAAATCACAGCTATTGTTATAACACAAAAACATAATAAAAGTTAAACATTACAAGAAGAGAATTCGATAAAATATTTATATATCTGAGTACAGTCTGGACGGAGTACAAGATAATGTAAATACAATGGAAATGGTATTGCCATGAAAACAAACTAAGTACATTTTGCAGAGACCGCCTTCCCGAATGAACTTGAATGGTCGGTTGGCCAGAAAACGATCAACAACACATAAATAACAAGGCCGGAAAATAGTATAGCATTCTATTTTATAATACAGCTTGTTTGGTCAATTTAGTGTGTCCTAAATTGCTACATTAATTTGTCAATCCGGGATTCGTAAGCTGACGAAGTGTGGCGCACTATATGTGCAAGATAACCTATCTCTTACTTTTTTGT
>CM076575.1:520769689-520927868 GCA_034641835.2 Pinus albicaulis | reverse complement strand
ACTAAATTCAGAGCATGTGAAACTCTTCACAAACTACTTCAATCAAAGTCTCAGTCCTGCAACTTTAGGTTTGCAATTCAGCCTCGAATTGTCAGCCCCTACAACTTGCTCAAAATACCCTAACTTCTCGCACATGTGAGAGAGATGATTCGATTTCCATTTCTTCTTCCTTCTCTCTTGAATTGTCCTTCTCTCCTTGACTTTTTTTCTTCGAAAATCTTCTTATCTTACTGCAGATCGAACTTGTGCAAGTGCTCCAAATGAGTCAATGTCTCATGCTATATATACACTCTTCAAGAGGTCGAATAGAGCTCTTCTAGGAGACTTCATCTTGGTAGGGCTGACTTTGTCTTGGGAGTCCAAATAATGTTTCTTTCTTAATACAAATTTTCCCAAAAGGGTCTTTTACATATGACAATAATTCTTTTGATTCATGACAAATATTTCTTGAAAAAATCTAGGAGCATGAAATGCATGCTTGACCTAGATGACCATTAAATGGAGCATGAAACTCATGGTTGAAAAACAATATTTTCTTTCTTCTTTTTCTTGATACATAAAATATACATAATGACATAAGTAAAATACAATTATGAAGACCGAAACTAGTTACTTTTCCAACACCTTGGTGTGTTGGACAAAACCCCAACTCACTATTGTGTAGATTTCATTCATAAAGCTCGTAGAGCTTCATCAACATCAATTGGTGAGCATATCTGAAGCAAATATGTGGGTTGGAAGTGGGGATAAACCAGATCTCCAATTTGGGCTTCATTTCCAATGATGTAATGGAAGATCAAGAGTTATTTTCAGCCATTTGTTGGTATTTGTAACAGATTCTAGAAACCCTATTTATTGCAAATTTGATTAATTTGTTGGCAATATCCATCTTGTAAAATTCTACACATTTTGTGGTGTTTTTGGATGTAATTCATGGAATAATTTTGTCGAATTAAAATACCAAATTCCTACTGGCTAGTGTTATCCTCTCCTCGTGCCTACAATCGCACTGTAGCTCGGGGAGCCAAAGGGAAGAAGAGTACCTTGTGTTGGTAGGGTGGACAACCAAGTGGACCAGCAAGTTTAGTTAAGCACGGTGGGAATTGAAAAAAAAAAATCACTGCAACCACAAACTTCCTGCAACTGCAAACTCCTCATAATGCTTGCAGATACAGAGCCTGTAATGGTTATTCATTAAAATTCTGTTTGCACTTGCAGTGCTCTAATCTCAAATGATAAATATAATTTCATCAGTGATGACAATGGATAGAAGGGCTTAGAAAAGCTCCAAAAAAATCATTGCTTTGTCTGATCACAAGCCTCAACCACTCAAACCTTGCATCTAACATCATATTTTTCCAAAATCCACCTCCAATGCATTTGGCTTCTTGAAAAATGTGAAAGTGTTTTTTCAGGAGATGATTGAGAGCTTCTGAGATGTTTGGTGAGGAAATCTTATGTGTGTATTTGTGCAAATGCACCATTTTGCAATTTCCTGAAATTTTTAATGCCATTTTGAAATGCATTCATAACATTTCTCAAATTCATACAAAATACAGAGTTATGTTCATTAATATCAATATTTCAGCAATTGTGTATCATTTATATAATTACTTGTGCTGCTTTATTCAATTCTCATACAGTCTTGTACCACAATTGACATGTTACCACATATGTTCCTCAACTATGTCCTGTATGTGCAGTCTCAGGTGTCCATGTGACTTTATCCATTAATTGCTAGAGATGTTTATTGAGTCAGAACCTAAAAAGGTACTTTAGTTGAATTTGTAAGTACGTATGTTCATCACAATTATTATGATGTATTTCATAATCCATCTTTTACACTAGTGGTATTGGTATCAGTCAACCATCTGAGAGATTCGCTAAATCTATAGGAAAAATATTTAAATTCTCCATTGTAGCTGCTTACTGGTACTGCGTTGATACAAAGCAAGGTTGTGAATAGATTTGAGATGAGCCGTTTATGTATTTACACTTTCTTACATCTGTAGATGCTTCTATTTTTAGGAAAGCACAAGGTGTGGATTCTGCACTAGGACAGCAATCCTTGTTCTCTCGTAGTCGCTACTATACACTTAGTTCTTAATATATATTGTTAACTGTAAATGTTTATTGTCCCCGCTTGACTTTAAAGTGATACATGTATATGATTCTGAAGCATATTTTGTATTAATGTTAAGCTAGATTTAGTTTCCCTGGAGGCTGGGACTAAACATTTAGGTAGAAGGTGGGCCTATTTGGCCAAACACTCATAAAACAATATTATTGTGAAATTTTGTTCCCTTGTAAGGAATTGCAAATTCATCATATCTGTTTTATTTTCCACATGAACAATTAACAGGAGAAAGCATCAGAATGGTTTCGTTAACATGAAATGATTACCACCACAAGCTATCCAAATCCACTGTAGTTGGCTAATGAAGGACCAGCTTCATTGGTTAGCTGAGATGATGACAGGCTGCCCACTAACATTGATTTCATATCGCTAAGTTTCAAGTTATAACACTAAAGAAACTAGTGTTCTCCCCCATTGAGGGCAACTGACCTTTGCCATTCTCCTCTGCACTCCAAGATCAGTCAACAATGCGCAATTAGCCTTTCCGCCATTCTCCTCTGCACTCCAAGATCAGTCAATTTTGTTGACTGATGCACAATTAGCCCTTCTTTTGTCTTATGCATAATAGGCTACGAAAACAAAGACGTTGATTACGTTCTACTTTTCAATATATTCTTGATGCCAAATTGGCTCCTTGTTATCCTAGAGGAGAGGAATCCATTGTCGATCTTGACAAGTGTCCCATTTGTTTTCTTTACTATCGAAGCCTTAATAGGTCAAGATGTTGCCTGAAAGGCATTTGTACAGAATGTTTTTTGCAGACAAAGCCCCCAAATTGTAATCGCCCCTACACAATGTCCCTTTTGCAAAACTTCAAACTATGTTGTGGAGTATAGAGGTGCTAAAACAAAAGAGGAGAAAGCCATTGAACAAGCTGAAGAGCAAAAATTGGTTGAAGCAAAAATAAGGATGCAACAACAAGAGCTTCAAGCCGAGGAGCAGAGAATGCATAGAAGACAAGAGGCTATGCATGCTGGACTAACACTACCTTCTGAAGAAGTTGACAGACAGGATCTTCCTGTTTGCAATGCAATATCAGATACTAATGGGGTCAATTCCACTCATGGTTCCTCGTCAGATCTAAATGGGATTCATTCAACTCATGGTTCATCTGGGGTTGCTGATACAAGGTCCAAACCTTTTCCTGGTCGATACAACAGGGACGATGAATTTGACTTGGACCAAGAGGGCATAATGGTTATGGAAGCTATTTGGCTCTCTATCCAAGAGCATGTTGCACATAGAATCTCGGGACCCTCTTCTTTCTCCTTGGAAAACATTCTTTCGTCTAGACTTGGTTAAACATCTAGGTTGAGGGATAGTTCTGAGTCTACTATGTCACATCCAACATCAACTGATTCAAGAGAAGTTGTGCCAAGTAGCTCTGTGACAGGGCGCCTTGCTTGTGCAATTGCAACATTAGCTGAAAGACAAGTACTAAATAGTGATTAAACATCTGCAAGGCAAAGCTCTCAAAATCATCAAAGTTGCAGAGACCCTGCTGGAAGTGGTGGCATAGAGGGACAGGAGGTTATATATCATAACCCAAACAGTGAGCAAGAATTATCAGTCTCTGACATACAGGAAAGAGGGCATGGAAACTGAGAGACAAAAGAGCAGCAACAACAGTTATGCACAGAAGAGGATAAAAACAGTGTGGATATAGGAGGTGGTGACAGAGATGAGGCCCATGCACCAGACAGTTGGATATAGGTTTCACCTGAAATCAGACGTGTGTTTTCTCCATGTATAAGAGAAGGAATTCAAGGCTCAATGTCTGATTGGGTACTTGATCATAGTTCTGAAGTAGTTGAAGTTGGGACTAGTTTTTCAAGTAGTGTACCCTCAGCTTCAGACTTACCTTGGTAAGCACCTGAAGTTCCTCACAATACTGAAAATTATGCTGATCCACCTTCCTTTAATGCACAGCCTTATGGGGTCCCCGAGAGTTTTGAAGAATAGATGATGCTAGCATTGGCCATTTCACTTGTTGAGGCCCAAGCACGCTCATGAATTTATGGAATCCTCTGTTATACGGACAGAACACATTTTGTGATTAGAAGCAGATGTCTTTCTATTACTTTCAACCTTCCCACCATGTTAGCATCATGTACATGTCTGGAAAATACTAACTTGTCATTGACAGGATAGCTTGTTAGGGTGTCCTGTCAATGGCCAGCCAGTTAGAAATTGTTTTTGAGTTTGGGTTATCCATACATTCTGAAGGTTTTTGTTTAAAGGTCACAATTATGTAATCAATTATATGATCAAGGAACTACACTGGAAGATAAACTGTATTAATGGTGCAACTAGACAAAGTGAATGTTCCGTGTGCCTTATTCTGTATGGAGTCTGTGCTGCAGACACCTATACATGAAAATTTTACGTGGTCTTTAACAACTGCAAAGGAAAATTGGATATAATCTTCTTTGCAGATTGTTATGGTTTAGATATTGTATATGGGGTCTGGTTCTAAATTTTTTATTGTTATGGATGAAATCATGAATAGATTATCGATCAGAAGTTGGAAGCTTGCATATTCAAGCAAGTTTTTTTTTTTTTTTTTTTTCTTTTCATCTCCCCTAAAAACAGTTTTCAACAAATCGATATTTTCCTTCGTCTCCTTGTTTATCATATATTCGCTCAGTTAATTTGTTAGAACGGGCTTGATGCCTCTTACTTCCAGGTATTTATGAAGGGCCTTCTGTAAACTCTCATCCAAATCGCTACAACCTAAGATCCAATCCAATCAATAAGATCCAATCTATAAACCGAACCTGTATATATTTAAAACCCTCAAAAGCCTAAAGTTCCAAAGCTCTAAACCCCAGAAGCCTGAAAATTCAAACCCCTCAAGCCCTGTAGGATCCCAGAAAACTTGAAAATCCAAACCACTAAACCCGGAGAAATTTGATAGCCTGCCCCTAAAGACCCTTTAACCCTGAGAAGACTAGAATGACAGAAAAAAATTAAAAACAGAAAGAGAGATAAGGCATCATGATACTCACTTGAAGTAAGGTCCACCATCCGGAATTCGATCTCCTTCATCTGCTGTATTTTTCTGTGGGTGTTTGAAGGCCATTGCATCGATTGAAACCTCTTTGGCAGACCCAGTGCAAATAAACTCGAGGAAAAGACCTTCTCCTTTAGAAATAGTGACTGTTAGATAAACATGGGGTTCAACAGAAGTGATATCATTGTCGCTATCTTCTTTCTCCTCCTCCTCGTCATCCATGTCCCCTGGCATAACTTCAACTTTTATATCCTCGTTACCATGTTTCTTCCGCAAAATAACAGCCTGATTGCCCAGCATATCTTCGATATCCCAAGGAATGGTGCCCGGGGGTTTAGGATCCTGTAAACACATTCAATACAAAGGAATCATGACTATATGCAACTCTTCAGATAAAGATCATAAGCTCTTAGGGATTTTTATTTTACTTTACCTCGGTGGGAGGGTCTGATTCAAGCGCACAGTGAATCTCGTCTTCGAGCAATTCCACTAGGTTTTCGTTCGATTTCGTATAGACTGCAACTGAAATAGCCGCCCGGCTGGAAACCCATGGTGTTCCCTTGATTGTTTCTTTCCTGCAACAGCATTGAAATGCAGACACAGTGGCCGAAATGATGAGCCTGATGCTTTAAGCCTATGAAAGCCTTTGGTGCTACAGAAAAGGCTACCCTGCGGGCAAAGCAGGCGATGCGAGAGTTATGGGCAGTTACGAATCTGGTTCTCTTGAGGCCACAGTTATAAACCTGAAACCCTGCTCTATGCCACAGACAAAAACGCTGAAGTCCATCCTGGAAACCCTACTCTGTGCCACAAGAAAAACGGTGGCAATCCAACCTAGAAACGCTACTCTGAGCCATAGGCAAAACAGTCGAAATCCTGGTTGAGCGATACCTGAAACAATGAGTATTATTCGCTGGCAGTCTCTGGTCCCAGACTAACGAATTTGGGAATCGATAGATGGGTCAAGTAGAGGCGGTCCTATTGTTGGGCGGTGAAAAAATCATATTATCACCTTAAAAGAAAAATAAAATAACCCAACCCAAACACAACGTTAATATACAAACATCTTTCAATGTTGTCATAATTCAAGCTTTATTTTTTTTTATTAATAATTAATATCATTGTATAGTTGTTGTTTGTTCAATAATCTCAAACATCAAATGTGATAATAATCCAATATCATTGAATATCAGCGTCAAATGTAATAATAAACAAATAATAATCAAATATCAGCATTGGATATACATTATTCAAGAGTCCTCTCGAGATATTTTATCTTTTGTCTTTGTCATATTCACTTGCATGAGGGATAGCAATTTCTTGTAGCGTTTGGCTATTAAAAGAATACTATTGTCATTAATTGTCACTATGGTTCTATATGGAAGGTCAAGTGGATTTATATTTGACTCGTATGTTTTTGTTAGTGATTGGAATGAATTTTGTTAACATTATTGATATATAACAAAATTATTATCTGGTATGATAAAATTTATGCATAAATATATTATAAGTAGGAAAAATTATAGTTTATTATTCTTTGAGCATTGTTATTTCATATACGCAGTTTATATATTTGTGTTTGATTTTGTAAATGGTGCAAAAGGACCATACTAGATTTTTTAAATTAGATGAATCTAGTGACAACTGATGTTTATTGATTTGATCTTGTAAGTGATAGTGAGATGTTGCAAAATAACTATGTGAGATTTTCTTATATTAGATGTATATAGTGCTCCCAAAAACAAAAAACAAAATTCATGACTCTCCAAGGAGTTTTCAAAAACCTTCACTAAATCCCTAAAAGAATTTTAGAGACGATTTTGACAAGACTTTTGCAAGCCTAAACCGCCCCTGAAGGTCTTTTTTGTAGTAGTGTTTTCATTATATGCCCATTACAAATAAGTTAATCAATATAAAATTGACATCAAATCGACATTCACAAGATTGATGAAGGGGGAAATAAGGGAACTTCAAATTTAGGAGGGCACAAGTTTTAGAGATATATCACAACAAAGATCAACAATCAAGATAGTCTACAAATTAGGGTTTTGAAAGGTACGTAACTTAGCCTTGGCATAACATTGATTAATATGTAAAATATAGTTGTACCCTAAGTCTCCTATATAATATGGAAGATAAGGAAAAACCCTCGCCTAATGAAGCTATCATAACATAAGTGGAAAATGTAGATGATGTTGATTTGTCACCCATGGCAGAGGCTTGGAATATAAGAAGAGAGATCTAGTGGAATGCCCATAATTTGGTTTTTTTGTAGTAGTTCAATCAAAAAGTCTCAAGAGAAAAAGATGTTTGGGTTAATTACCATATAGAGTTAGAATATTGAGATTGTAGTAGAGTTGAACTAGTTCTATAAAATGAAGAGAAGAGGAGTAGTTCAAGAAATGAGCTTATAAAAGGTTGGTTAAGGAGATCCTGACATGGATAAATAATTTTGTGGTGGAAGAGGATTATGTGTCTTTTAGTTCTCCAACCATGGAAGTGTAAGCACCAATGCTTGGAGGTGACCTATAACGGATTAAATCATATTGAATAACTAAGGGAATAAGGTGCCATGGAGGAAGCACATGCATTAAAGAGGGGAAAATAGGATTTAAATCAAAATGCAATAATTAAGAAGTGGTGGATGAATAGAACGAAGGAGATTCATCACAATACTATGGTAATGAAAATGAGTATTGGTGAGGATGGAAACATAGAGGCACAAGTAAAAGAGTTCAAAAGGTTTCAAAGGTGTCAAGAGAATAACAAAAACTTGTTCAAATAGGGGGATTTAATAATTGGAAAGAGCTTGGAGAGAAGAATAGGTGGGGAGAATATGTCAAGAAATTTGGAAGAGAAAAAAGAAGTGATGGCTCAAGGAGGTGAGCACGTTCAGTTAGATGGATCATGATTGTCTAAAAGGAAGCCTTAGTTTGTAAGATATTGATTAGCCTGTGGAGAGAGATATCATCACAAGGAAAGAAGAGGAAGAAACACTTAGCAATGTGTTTTAATTGTTTGAGCTACAGGAAGGTCAAGTAGTAGACATAATATAGCCTAAGAAAAGTGGATCCAATCCAAACCAACCACCCTAATTATTTTAAAAGCCTAGAGGTAATCCCAAATTTTTATTCTACTTTTGACTTGAAAGCACCTTTTCTTATTAGTTTGGGATATAGTAGTAGTGAAAACAAAAGGAAGGTGGGAATACAAGTGGACTTGGCATATGTTATGTTTGAATTTTAGTTCAAGTGGGGGAGTAGGCCTAATTATTCAAACATGTCTATAAGGTTTTATCTTGGAAAACAATCCAACCAACGATATGGTTGTAGTAGTTCCAAGAACTTTATGAAAGTTAATGGTGATGAAAGACCACATTGGTTCTTATGTGGATTCATCTAGAGGGTGAAAAGGATTGTAGTGCTAGTTTCTAAGTTGATAAAGTTCCTAACCACATTGTGGGGGAAGCTTCTCTAATGGTGCATGAAGTTCATATAGATTTATACCTAGGGTGTAGCTAAGGCCTTGGACGAATGAAAGGTGGTATTTATAGCTAAGTTCTAGAGGCTAACATTGAACAACAAAAAATCACTAAGTTGAAGGATATTAAGAAAATGGTTGGAGAAAGTTCTCAAGAGTATGATGAAAAATTGCAAAACTTGATCAACAAACTCTCTTATATTATCCATGAAACTCAACACAAAGAATGATCCATTCAAATTTTGTTGCTATTTAATAGTGTACCATTAATGCAATAATCATGGGTGACATAGAGGGATGTATTATATTAGGCCATAACGATAGAATCTTGTAGGGTGAACATCCATTTTACTAAAAAAATTCATGGTTGGTAGGATCTAAGAGAGAATTATGTAAGGAGTTCCTTCTAGGTAAAGGACATGGGTATTACTATTGTTAAAGGGGGTTGCCTACGAGGATACATTGGTATTACCTCTTGCAATTGAGTGGCATCTAGGGTGTTGAAGATCCTTATAAGGGTCCCCTTTGTACTAGCAGTCGCAAGGAGGCTACCATCAAGGTGAGTTCAAAGCAAGCGATGCGAGAGTCATGGGAAGTTACAAATCTGGTTCTCTTGAGACCATAGCGCTCGACTCTCATTTTCCCATGTTGCAAGCCTGAACAGGCCAAGACGAAGCTATTGGGAGCATGAGAAACAACACACAAACCCTTGGGGTTTGCCATCATCTCAATATGGTGCACCAACTTCAAATCCACGAAATTGTACACAAATCTTGTGCTCCAACACCACCACAATCCATCCTATCTTAGCTTCACGACTCGAACCTCAGACCTGAAGGATAATTCCCTAAGACAACGGCTCTAATGATCATCCTAGATCATGACCTTATTGGGCGGGTACTGGGAATTCGAAACCCCACCCACGAGGGTCAAAATATTACATCAAAATAACATCTCCACAACACCAATACCGCCATTGTTGAATTCCCTTCTAAAGATTTCTCTGAATAGATCACAGTTGTAAACCTAGAAACCCTGCTCTGTGCCACAGACAAAACAATCGAAGTCCATCCTAGAAACCCTCCTAGGGTGTAGCTAAGGCCTTAGACGAAATAAAGGTGATATTTATATCTAAGTTCTAGAGGCTAAACATTGAACAACAAAAAATCACTAAGCTGGAGGAGATTAAGAAAATGGTTGGAGAAAGTTCTCATGAGGATGATGAAAATTTACAAAACTTGATCAACAAACTCTCTTATATTATCCATGAAACTCAACACAAAGAATGATCCATTCAAAATTTGTTGCTCTTTAATAGTGTACCATTAATGCAATAGTCGTGAGTGACACCGAGGGAATCCTTAGGGGGTTAAATGGGTTAGGGCCGGTTTATAGGTTTAGGGGGTTAGGGGATTTAGCAGTTAAGGATTTTAAAGGGTTAGGGGTTAATGGGGTTAAATGGGTTAGGTTTAGGGGTTTAGGGTGTTGAATTTGTTAGGGGTTGGGAATTAGGGTTTAAGGGGTTAGGGGTTAAGGGTTTAGAGGTTTAGAGTTTAGGGGGTTAAATGGGTTAGGGGTTTAGAGGTTTAAGGGGTTAGGGGATTTAGCAGTTAAGGATTTTAGGGGTTAGGGGTTAATGGGGTTAGGGGTTAGGGGGTTAAATGGGTTAGGGGTTTAGGGGCTTAAATGTGTTAGGGGTTTAGAGGTTTAGGGGGTTAAATGGGTTAGGGGTTGGGAATCAATGTTTAAGGGGTTAGGGGTTAAGGGTTTAGAGGTTTAGGGTCTAGGGGGTTAAATGGGTTATGGGTTTAGGGGTATAGGGGGTTAAATGGGTTAGGGGTTGGGAATTAGGGTTTAAGGGGTTAGAGGTTTAGGGGGTTAAATGGGTAAGGGGTTGGGAATTAGGGTTTAAGGGGTCAGAGGTTTAGGTTTTAGGGGGTTAAATGGGTTAGGGCCGGTTTAGAGGTTTAGGGGGTTAGGGGATTTAACAGTTAAGGATTTTAAAGTGTTAGGGGTTAATGGGGTTAAATGGGTTAGGTTTTTAGGGGTTTAGGGTGTTGAATTTGTTAGGGGTTGGGAATTAGGGTTTAAGGGGTTAGGGGTTAAGGGTTTAGAAGTTTAGGGTTTAGGGGGTTAAATTGGTTATGGGTTTAGATGTTTAGGGGGTTAGGGGATTTAGCAGTTAAGGATTTTAGGGGTTAGGGGTTAATGGTGTTAGGGTTCAGGGGGTTAAATGGGTTAGGGGTTGGGAATTAGCGTGAAGGGTAAAGGGTTAGGGCTTATGGGATTTGAAGGTTAGGGGGTTTAAGGGTTAGAGGTTAATGGATTAGTGGTTAAGGGATTTAGGGGTTAATATTAACCATCAAGGGCTTACATGTCAGGGGATTTAGGGGTTAAGTGCCTAAGGGTTATGTTATTTAGGTGTCATAAGGTTAAGGGGTTAGGGGTTAATGAGTTTAGGGGTTAGGGGTTATGGGTTAAGGGTCAAGCTTTAAGAGGATATGGGATTAGGGTTTATGGGGTTCAAGGATTCTAAGTTAGTGGTTAGGGGTTAAGGGGTTAATGGCTTTGGGTTTAAGGGATCAGTGGGTTAATTTGTTATGAGTTATGGGTGTAGGGATTAAGGGATTGTGGCTTCGGGGTTAAAGGGATAGGGAATTTAGTGGTTATGGGTTAAGTGCGTATGGGTTGTGATAATGTGGCCCCTAATCCCCTTGCCACAACTATTGGGGGTTCCCCTATCAATTTCTCTCATTACCTTACCTATAGGTTCCCTAGCCCCTATGCCATAAGGCCCTAAGGCTCCTTCTCATTCTCTAATGTTAGGATTTTAGATCTCAGTAAACCATGCTCGAACCTCTCACTTCTACCCATCCACGCTACCCTTATGTCCCCTTGCCCCGCTCAATACACCAAAAGACCCCCCTCCTCCAAAATTCATGATAATTGAACATTTGGAGGCAATCATTTAACAACAACTTCACAACTACTCCATTTATAATGGTGTCTTGGAGCTATTAGATGTCATTTCATTGAGCTACAGTGATAGGTGAGAGTTATGCATAGCTCACTAAAGGTGTATCAAGAGACTATTAGTCTATTGGCTATAGAATTTGACACTTTTTTGTAACTTAGAGAAATGGAAAAGATGTGGAGACAATCTCCATTCTTCTTCTTTCATTGGGCCATGTAAGATAAATGAAGCAAATAGTGTCAGCCCCTTGGAGAAGGAAAGTTGAGAACAATAATTAGCATGAACAAACAAAGAATCCAATGAGTTAATCTTAGAGGGGTCTCCCTTTGTAAAAAAGCATCCATAAGCTTGTTAGAGTTAGTATGAATCTTTACTAGAGGTTGAGTAATCTTCACATTGCCAACCACATCCAATAGAAAGGTACCAACCCCTACAATAAAAATGATGTCTCCAAATAAGGTGTAGTTAATACCAATAATATCACCTTATGAATCTATTACAATATGATTTGGAAAGTACGCTTCCATACATGTGTGAAAGAAAAAATCCATTTGGTTAGCAAAAGGAAGTCTTTTTTAAGACCTCCAGAAACCCCCTTTGAAGGAGACAAGAAGGGTTTGAAACCATATGATACAAGTCGATCTATGAACCCTATTTCTGATGTTTTCTATGCATGTGTTTGTTCACTTGGTTTGATATGTGATAGACAATATATGAAGCCTGTTTTTCCACATATCATCTTCATTAGATATCATGTTACTAAGAATGAAGTGTCTGGATTAGAGTTAAAGTTCCTATTTTAGTTTGTTGTCTTTTTTTGTCTTTTAGAGTACAAATATTTCGGGTATATTGTGCTAAGGTAGTTTGGCTTTCAAATATTCAAGGAATATGTGAGCTAACTATATAAGAAAATATTGTAATATTTGAAATAACATGATGAACTATTTAGCACAATTTAAGGTGCTGGACTGATTGAGATGTTTATTTTTGGATGGATGGATGTACATCTCTTTAGCCAATAGACAAAACTCAATAAGCATTGTTGCAAGTATGTTATTGACATGTTCAAGTGCCATTGAGACTTAGAGGTAGAAGATTTAGACTTGTATGTTTTCACCTATCCGGGTGTGATGATACCTTGTGGAGGTAAGCAAATTTCCATTTTTTAAACTTTTGGATATATTTTATATGCTCTTGAGAGAATTTCAACCTTTTAAATAAAACTACAAACAAATGTACATTCATGCAATAATTACTAATTGATTTGGGAGTGACTAAAAAATTGTAGCATGTTGGCTTGTTGAATTTGTTAGTAAGTTAATTAGGGCTTGATAAATTTGTAAGCTTCGGTGGGATTTATTGCAGTTGTATGTGTTTTAGAGAAGCGAGTTTGGAGTGGTGGTTGTGCTTTCTTTATTGAATTTGATTTCTTTGGTTCTTCTTCTTGTGCATGCCCACTGTGGCATATTCTCGTTAGTGGTTAAGGGGTTAGGGATTGGGGGCTTAAGGGTTAGGGGCATAATGAATTAGTATTTAAGGGATTAGGGATTGGGGTTAGGGGAATAATGAGTTAGTGGTTAAGGGGTTATGGATTGGGGGTTTAGGGGTTAGGGGATTTAGGTGCATTTAGGGGTTAGAGGAATAATGAGTTATTGGTTAAGGGATTAGGGATTGGGGGCTTAAGTGTTAGAGGATTTAAGGGCAATTAGGGATTAGGTGAATACTGAGCTAATGGTTAAGGGATTAGGGATTAGGGGCTTAGGGCTTAATTAGTGGATTTAGCAGTTAAGGATTTTAGGGGTTAGGGTTGAGGGGTTAATGGGTTAATGGTTAAGCGTTAACGGTTTAGGGGTTTAGGGGTTTAGGTGTTAGTGGTTTAGGGGTTTAAGGGTTTAGAGGTTTAGGGTTTATGAGTTAAATGGGTTAGGGTTTTAGGGGTTTAGGGGGTTAAATGGGTTAGGGGTTGGGAATTAGGGCTTAAGGGCTTAGGGGTTAAGGGTTAGACGTTTAGGGTTTACGGGGTTAAATGGGTTTAGGGGTTTAGAGGTTTATGGGGTTAGGGGATTTAGTAAGTTAAGGATTTTAGGGGTTAGGGGTTAATGGGTTACAGGTTAAGGGGTTAGAGGTTTAGGGGGTTAAATGGGTTAGGGGTTAAGAGGTTTAGGGGGTTAGGGGATTTAGCACTTAAGTATTTTAGGGGTTAGGGTTTGGGGGTTAAATGGGTTAGGGTTTTAGGGGTTTAGGGGGTTAAATGGGTTAGGGGTCGGGAATTAGGGTTTAAGGGGTTAGGGATTAAGGGTTTAGGGGGTTAAATGGGTTAGGGGTTTAGCGTTTAGGGGGTTAAATGGGTGAGGGGTTATAGTCATTTCTTAGGTGAACAAGGCACGTTCTAGTTGTAGTAACCGTAACTTGGTCAAGTTGTTATATTCAAGGAAAGACTTGGGTGGGTTCCCAAGTTCCAAAAAAGTAAGGGTAATTGTGAGGGCATGATAACTAAGGAGTGTCAATGCATGCCAAGGAATGAAAAGGCATGCTAACACATGCCATAAAGTGTCAATGGATGTTGAGGACTGTTAGGGAGTGCCAGGACATTGCAAGGGAGAACTAGGTCAAAATGCATGGAAATGAACGAATAAGAGTGTGTGCCAAGTAGTGTCAAATAATTCCAAGTGTCTCAAGGATAAAGTGTGTTAGGAGAAGGTCAAAATAAGACTTGTAGGAGGTAAGCCTATGGTTACATAAAGGGTTGGAAAAAGTAGTTTCAGACAAAGGGAAACTTTGGGCTAGGCACAACATCGATTTTACAATGACTTGGTTGGGTTCCCAAGTCACAAAAAAAGCAATGTTATCTATGACGATATGAAAGCTAAGGCGATATGAAAGCTAAGGAATACCAAGGTGTGTCAGGGAATTCCTAGAAGTACTAAGACATGTTAGGTAGTTCCAAGGCATGATAGGCATGCCAAGATGTGGCAAGTGCCAGGGTGTGGCATGAACACATGCCAGGGAGTGTGAGGGCCAAGTGTCAACGAAACGCAAAGGGGCACTAGTTTAAAATGCATGGAAATGAAGTATAAGCCAATTCCAGGTGTGTTAAGAAGGGAGTGACACGGTATTCTAGGAAGTGCCAAGGCATGTTAGAGTGCTAGGGAAGCATACAAAGTTGTTCCAAGTGCCTAGGTGTGCCAATGCGTGCTAAGGAGTGTTAGGGAGTGTCAGGAAAACATGACAGAGGCACACTAGGTAAAAATTCATAAATTAATGAATAAGAGTGTGTGACAGGGAGTGTTAGCGAGTTCTAGGTGTCTCGAGGAGGGTGTGACACGGTATGATAGGCAATACTAAGTCATGTTATAGTGTCAGGGCGACATGCATCCAATATTTTAGATATTCACATATGAGATAGTCACAATACTTATCGAAATCCTCAACCAACAATATGCTACATTGCTTCTTAATGTGCTTGCAACTAGGCAGGCATCAAAGACAATCATTACAATGGGTTAAGGGGATCTCAGAGATAATTATGTAAGGAGTTCCTTCTAGCTGGTAAAGGACATTGGTATTACTATTGTTGAAGGGGGTGGCCTACAAGGATACATTGGTAGTTGTTGATGCAAGAGCATAATTTCAACAGTTTATTTCAAAATTTGTATTTGTCCTCCATAAGGTCTTAGAGATTTTTGGAAGAGGAAGTTGGTCTCCTTGTTGCCCTATAATTTTGTAGAATTTCTAATTTCATGTTTGCGATAGAAAATTTTAGTAATTTTAGGCATAAATTAAGATGTTTTCTTATTTTTAAGGTCTCCCAGTCATTAGGAAAGTTGAGTCTTATGATTAGGATTACTTGTGGCATCCTATGTATTTTTCAAACTCCAATACACCAAGGAAAATATGTGGAGGACATTTGGGGGAAATGTAGTTGTCCATGAAATGTAGATCGGATTTGGGGAACTTGTAGCTCTTTTCCTTGGACCCTACTAGTTCTTAGAGGTTGTATTTGGAGCGGTTAGCAGGAAAAAACATAATATGCCCAAGAATATTAGTGTTGGAGCAGTTATGGTTAAAACACGAGATTCAAAGTTCAAATCCTCTTGAGTTGCCAACCTAAAAATAATATTTTTTTATCTATTTATTTATTAAATTTTTAGAATGTGGTTTAATGAAAAAATAAAAATATAATATAAAAGAAATAAATATGACGTGATTAAATTTCATGTGGTTTGAATATCGATTTTCAAAAATAAAAAACATAATTTTATCCACTATCCACTCATGATATTTCAATGCAAACTTCCCAATGCTAATGATTTTGTCTTAATTGCTAACTATCTTAAATGGGTTTTGTCTTAATTGTCATTGTCTTAAGTCGCCATTGTCTTAAATATAAAGTATTGTCTTAAATATTTTTGTCTCAAAGTGCTTTTGTCTTAAATCTAAATTTTTGTCTTAAAATATTTTTGTCTCAAATTGCTTTTGTCTTAAAATATACTTGTCTCAAACTGCTTTTGTCTTAAATATAAAGTTTTGTCTTAAAATATTTTTGTCTCAAATTCGTTTTGTCTTAAATATTTTTGTCTCAAATTGACAATTCAATTGATATTAAATTTTAATATAAAATAGCTAAAATAAAAAGTGACTTTTTAAGACAAAAGATTTCTTTTGTCTTAAACAAATGTCTTAAAATGCCCTTGGTGTAGTAGTGATAACATTTTAATTATAAATCTTCCAGAAAATCACATAAAAAAAATTTGAATCGACGCGTTTAGAACTACCAACTGTAGTTCATTCTGATGATGAATTACAGTTGGTAGCTGTAGTTCATTTGATGATGAAGTACAGTTGGTAGTTCGAAACGCGTCGGTTCCAAAATTTCTTATGTGATTTCTCGAAAGATTTATAATGAAAATAATATTTTTAATTAATATTTATTAATTAATAAATTTATTATTATTTAAAGTTATTTTAATGTTATATAATTAAAAAATTATAATTTTATTAATAAAAATAAATCTATAATATAACAAAACTAATTATTTTATTATTTTTATTACTTTTAAATCAATGAATATTATATTTATTATTATTATTATTTATATTTATATACTAGGTGACTAAAACAATTAATTGTAAAACAGTTCAAAATAACTATCCGGTTAAAAATTTATAATTTTATTAATAAAAATAAATCTATAAATAACAAAACTAATTATTTTATTATTTTTATTACTTTTATTACTTTTAAATCAATGAATATTTTTATATTTATTATTATTTGTATTTATATGCTAGGCCACCAAAACAGTTAATTGTAAAACAGTTCAGAATAGCCAACAGGAAGGTGAAGAATGGGCTGTTAAGACGTGATGAAAAGGTTATTTGTTCCAATTTCCAAAGATAAAAAAAATGATAAAAATTGGTGTAGCAAAGACTCAATGTGATCTGTAAAAATCATTTGTGATGAAAAAAAGTTACTTGTTCCAATTTCCAAAAATAAAAAAATGATAAAAGTTGGTGTGGCAAAAACTCGATGTGATCTGTAAAAATACCAAGCAAAAACTATAGACGTTTTCCACTTGCATAGCGGCCATTTCCTTAACAACTCAACAAATTATCTCGAAGCAGTCTGTGGAGGCCCAACCGAGACTGGATGTGATCTGTAAAGACCCCACATTACCAAGCAAATACCATAAGCGTTTTCCACTTGCATGGCTGCCATTTCCTTAACCACTCAACAAATTATCTCGAAGCACTCTGTGGAGGCCCATGGTTCAGCACAGTGGTATGAATATATTTGCAGAAAGTGTTTCCTTGTATGGATTGGAATCGTTTGCGCGTCAACGAGTCAATTATTCTGTATTTCTTAGTCAGAAAAGTGAGCAGCAACAATTATTAATGGGTTTTTGGCAGCTATAGCGAGTGAATTAGTCAGAAAAATGGGCTGCTACGGAATTAAGTTGTTGATGGATTTTGACAGCTATCAACGAGTCAATGGTTCTGGAGATTCATAGTCAGAAAATTGGGCAGCTACAGAATAGAGTTATCCATGGGTTTTGACAGCTATCAACGAGTCAATGGTTCTGGAGATTCATAGTCAGAAAATCGGGCAGCTACATGATAAAAATGTTTATGGGTTTTGGCCGCTTTCGGATAAAGTTATGCAGTGGATCGAAGAAAAATTGATATATCATCCGATTTGCCATTTGTCGTTTTTGTTCGTTCCAGAAGCCGGCCTTTCTTGAAGATAAAGCATTTTGTATCTCACGTGGGCACATATATTTACTCATTGACTTGGCTCTGGAAAACGTGCAGCCATGGAGCAGGCCGAGATCAGAGTTAGGCAGATATTTTGATTTCAGTGGAAATTTTTATTATAATTTAGTTATTAAATTATTAGTGAAGATAGTGATTCGATTGAGTAGTTTATTTCATTTATTATTATTAAAAATAAATCAAACCATTTAAGTTTAGGATATGTTTTTTTTTTAAATCTAATTATAAACCCAAAAATATATTTTTTTTAATTTTTTAATTATTACAAATTTCACATTATTTTAATTATCAATTATATTGTCACAAAATAATTTTATTTTTATATTTAAAAATATAATTAAAAAAATTAATTACAAACAAAATCAAAATTAATACATATATTAAACATATATATTCAAATCAAAAAAATTAATACATATATTAAACATATATATCCAAAACGAAAATGTTACGCTCCCTCTTCCAATGGTGTTTGGAAATAACTGTAGTTAATTGTTTCTGGAAACCAACTGCAGTCATTTCCTTAATTTATGGAAACCGACTGCAGTCGTTTCCTTAAATTACAGAAATCAACTACAGTTAATTAATTTTCTTGTTGAGAGCTTCTGAAGTGGTCCATTACTCCCACTGCAGTTCTCTACCATGATTTGTGGAACACTTGACACATAGCCAACAGAAACTTGATGGAAGCTTGGCTATTAATACTTGTGTTTGGTCCCCAAGCTCACTAACTCAATCCTCTTCATATTTACACCATCAAGCTAGAGTGAGCAGAGCTTGGAAGTGCCTTCAGATTTTTTGTATCCTTTAATTTTTGCTTGTGTGAAGGCATAAGGCATCTTCCTCCTGCAGATTTTCTATATAGTGAAGTAGCCTGGAAGCTTTGCATACAAAATACATTGTGAGTAGCATCAATGGCTGGAGGTATGATTTATTGGGCATTAAAGTTTATTTTTCGATTCTTTTTAAGTATTTATTTCGCATTATAGAATCGTTATTAAACTTTATATTTGGTATCGGAGCCAAGTTTTATCTCTGCCTTGGTGATAATATACATGTTTGGCTAAATGTCATATTTTAAGAATTTTCTGAATTAAAGCATTTATTTGGAAATATGTCTAATTTTTGCCTGTATTTAATTTTGCATGAATTAATTATTTCTACTCTAATTAAAACATGCTATTTTTTACGAGTATACGAGATCCATCGTTAAAAGTTATGCATGAATATTATAGTTTTATTTATGCAAATTATCATTATTTTCATATCAAGTTAAATTTTTTTTTTTATGTAACAAATAATGTCTAGTGATCCATATAATTTTAATTGATTGGAGAATAGCCACGGCATCTTTAATTAAATAAAATTATATATTATGATTGATTAGGATCACATAAAGAATATTTAGACATTAATTGTAATTAATTATACTAAATATAATAAATTTAATCCCACAGAATTTTTGTTATATTTATATAATTAATTATGATAAAATATTCATAACTTACCCACAGGAGTTATGAATAAATAGTTTTATCATAAAGTTCAAAACTAAGATAGAATTTATATCAAATTATAATCATAATATACCCTTAGAATTATGAATTAAGTGAATAATTTGATAAATTCTATCATAAAGAATAACTGAATCTGCTTGAATTAAAAATTTAGTCCACAGACAATTTTTATGTCATTAGATTCAATTTTAAAGCATGATTTACATTGGTAAAGCATGAAATTTTATTTAGGCCTCAATTTTAACATAAGCATGTGATCTTTAATTTTATGCAGTTGTACAACCTGCAAATTTCTCTGAAATTTGTACTGATATCCCTGAACTTAAGGGAGATAACTATAAGGTCTGGAAGGAGAGAGTTCTCCTTCATTTTAGGTGGATGGACATAGACTATGCTATTAGGAAAGATGAACCACCGGCACTCAATAATACCAACACTGCAGCGGACATCATGCTTTATGAACGATGGGAATGACCTAATCATCTAAGCATGATGTTCATTAAGACTAAAATTTCAGCTGGTATTCGTGGTTCCATTGAACAGCATGAAAAGGTCCGAGACATGCTAAAAGCCATTGATGATCAATTCATCACTTCAGATAAAGCACTAGCAAACACCCTAATCATGAAGTTCTCATCCCTAAGGCTCACCAGTGTGAAAGGTGTGTGCAAGCACATCATAGAAATGAGAGGACATTGTGGCTCAATTAAAGAAACTCGAGGTTGAAATATCAGAGTCTTTCCTGGTGCACTACATCCTGAACACCCTTCCGCACCAATACAGACCCTTCAAACTCTCATACAACACACATAAGGATAAATGGTCAATTAATGAACTCATGACCATGTGTGTTTAAGAGGAAGAGAGACTGGTGATGGAAATGGGAGAAAGTGCAATGATGGAAACGCGAGGAAAGGGCAAATCTCAAGCCAATCGGAAAGGAAAGGTAAAATACCTCCTCAAGTCGATATCAAGAAGGATTCCAAGTGTTTCTTCTGTAAAAAGAAGGGACACATGAAGAAGGAATGCGCCAAATTTCAGAAATGGCTTGTGGACAAAGGTAATCCAATCTCATTTGTTTGTTATGAATCTAATATGGTTAATGTCAATATTAACACCTGGTGGATTGATTCTGGATCAACAATTCACATTTCAAATTCCTTGCAGGGTTTGCAAAACCTAAGGAAGCCAGTCGGAAGTGAGCAAAGCATCTTATCAGAAAACAAGATGGGCTCACATGTGGAAGCTATAGGAACATACTATTTAACTTTAAGTAGTGGATTTGTTTTAGAATTAGAAAAGACCTTTTATGTACCAAGTTTTTCTAGAAACTTGATTTTAGTTTCAAGGCTTGTACCTTTTGGATATCCCTTTAACTTTTCAGAAACATCCTTAAGTTTATTTTATAAATCTGATTGTGTTGGGAATGGTATTTTGTCTAATGGTCTTTACTGCATTAATTTACAAAACAATGTCACTTATGATTCAATGCATGTTCACACTGGCACTAAAAGATGTGTTATTAATGAAAATTCCTCTAAATTATGGCACCGGAAACTAGGTCATATCTCCATAGAAAGAATTAAAAGATTGGTAAATGAAGGGGTACTTAATACTCTGGATTTTACTGATTTTGAGACCTGTGTGGACTGCATAAAGGGAAAGCAGACCAACAAGTCAAAGAAAGGTGCCAATAGGAGTTCGGACATATTAGAGATCATACATATTGATATATGTAGTCCAGACATGGACTCACATGGTTAGAGATACTTCATCTCCTTTATAGATGATTACTCACGATATATGTATCTCTACATGCTTCATAAAAAGAGCAAAGCATTAGATGTCTTTAAGATTTTTAAGGCTGAAGTAGAGAAATAATGTGGATTCAAGCAAATTAAGATCGTGAGATCAGATAGAGGTGGAGAATATTATGGTAGATACACAGAAGATGGACAAGCACCTGGGCCATTCGCAAAATTTCTTCAAGAGCATGGGATTGTTGCCCAATACACCATGTCTGGTTCACCCGACTAGAATGGTGTAGTAGAAAGAAGAAACTGAACATTATTGGACATGGTGCAGAGTATGCTTAGTAGCTCCAATATTCCTAAATCCTTGTGGACTGAAGCACTTAATATGGCAGTGTATATATTAAACCGAGTTCCAACCAAGGTTGTTCCTAAAACGCCATTTGAATTATGGAAAGTTTGGAAACCGAGTTTGCGACATATGCGCGTTTGGGGATGCCCGTATGAAGTGAGAATATATAATCCACAAGAGAATAAGTTGGACCCAAGGACCATTAGTGGGTATTTCATTGGATATGCTGAAAGTTCTAAAGGTTACATATTTTACTGTCCATCTTGTAGCACTAGGATTGTGGAATCAAGAAATGCAAAGTTTCTTGAAAATGACTTGATCAGTGGGAGCGATCAAACCAAGAACATAGTTTCTGAGAAGGATCATTCAGAATCTCAAACTTCCACCTCAAGTGATAGATTGGTTATTGTTCACATCATCCCTCAAGTACAAACTGGTGTTGAACAACCAATTGTTGAAGTTCCATAAGCTACTGACAACATTCCAGTAGATCAAATAGTTCAAGAATTGCCAAGAATTTTTGAACAACGAGTTGAACCACATACTTCTCATGAATATGGTGGTACAACATTAATAATATCTACTACACCAAAGAGATCAGCAAATCCTGATGATTATGTTGTGTATCTGCAAGAATCTGAGTACAACATTGGAGCCAAAAATGATCCCGAGTCCTTTTCACAAGCCATGAGTTGCAAAGAATCAAAATTATGGTACAATGCCATGAAGGAAGAGATGAATTCTATGAAGAGTAATGAAGTATGGGATCTTATTGAGTTGCCTAAAGGTGCAAAATCCATTGGATGTAAATGGGTCTTTAAGACAAAGAAAGACTCATTGGGCAACATTGAGAGATACAAGGCAAGACTTGTTGCAAAGGGATTCATTCAGAAAGAAGGAATCGATTACACGAAGACTTTCTCTCTTGTATCTAAGAAATATTCCTTGCGCATTATTATGGCATTAGTAGCCCATTTTGACTTGGATTTGCACCAAATGGATGTGAAAACGGCATTTCTCAATGGAGATCTAGAGGAGGAGGTTTACATGAAACAACCTAAAGGATTCTCCTCTAGTGATGGTGAGCAATTGGTTTGCAAGCTCGAGAAATAATTATATGGATTAAAACAAGCATCCCGTCAATGGTATTTGAAATTTCATAATGTAATTTCGTCTTTCGGTTTGTAGAAAACATTATGGATGAAAGTATATACCTGAAAGTCAGTGGGAGTAAAATCTGTTTTCTTGTTTTATATGTGGATGACATTTTGCTAACAACCAATGATAAGGGTTTGCTGCATGAGGTGAAACAATTCCTCTCTAAAAATTTAGATATGAAGGATATGGGTGAGGCATCTTATGTCATTGGCATTAAGATCCATAGAGACAGATTTCGAGGCATCTTGGGTCTGTCTTAGGAAACCTATATTAATAAAATTTTAGAGAGATTTAGGATGAAGGATTGTTCACCAAGTGTCTCTCCCATTGTGAAGGGTGATAGGTTCAGTTTGAATCAATGCCCGAAGAACGACTTTGAAAGGGAACAAATCAAGAACATTCCATATGCTTCTGTTGTCGAAAGCCTAATGTATGCTCAAGTCTACACAAGACCTGAGATTTCATTTTTTGTGGGAATTTTGGGACGATATTAGAGTGATCCAGGTTTAGACCACTGGAAAGTTGCAAAGAAAGTAATGAGGTACCTTCAAGGAACCAAAAACTATATGCTTATGTATAGACAGACAGACAATTTGGAAGTATTTGGCTACTCAGATTTTGACTTTGCTGGATGTTTTGATTCACGCAAATCAACATCAGGATACATGTTTATGATGGTCGGTGGAGTTGTATCATGGAGGAGTGCCAAGCAGACCTTGATTTCCACTTCCACTATGGAAGCCGAGTTTGTCTCCTGTTTTGAGGCTACTTTATATGGTGTATGGCTTAAGAGTTTCATTTCTGGGCTTAGAATTATGGATTCTATCTCTAAGCTATTGAGAATATATTGCGACAATTCGGCTGCTATTTTTATGGCTAAGAACAACAAAAGTGGGAGTCTAAATAAACACATCGACATTAAGTGTTTAGCTATAAGGGAACATGTTAAAGAAAAGAAAATGGTCATTGAGAACGTTAGCACTGATTTGATGATTGTTGATCCTTTGACTAAGGGCATGCCACCATTTAAATTCAAGGATCATGTAATGAATATGGGACTTGGTTCCATTATGTAGTTTCTCATTGTATGAACAATGTTATTTTTAATGAAATTATTAATTATTGTGATTTTTTTCTCATGTTTATATGCACATTAATTTGATTTGAGAGAATTCATCTGTGTATGACCAAGAATAAACATAGGGTTTATTCATTAAGAAATTGTTGCCACATAAATTTTAATAGAAATAAATACATAGTAATACATGGAAGATAATACTCGTCATTAGAGGACTTATCGCCATGATTCATGTATCTATTACTTAATACAGATTATCAATGGGTTTTAAGATGAGACATTAAGTTTGGAAGTATGGACCAAGTGGGAGAATGTTACGCTCCCTCTCCCAATGGCTAGTTATTTCTGGAAATAACTGCATTTAATCATTTCTGGAAACCAACTGCAGTCATTTCCTTAATTTATGGAAACCAACTCCAGTCATTTCCTTAAATTACGAAAAACAACTGCAGTTAATTAATTTTCTTGTTGGGAGCTTCTGAAGTGGTCCATTACTCCCACTTCAGTTCTCTACCATGATTTGTGGAACACTTGACGAAGCTTGATGGAAGCTTGGCTATAAATATTTATGTTTGGTCCCCAAGCTCACTAACTCAATCCCTTTCAGTTTTGCACCATCAAGCTAGAGTGAGAAGAGCTTGGAAGTCCCTACAGATTTTCTGTATTCCTTTTCTTTTGCTTGTGTGAAGGCATAAGGCATCTTCCTCCCCGCAGATTTTCAATATAGTGAAAGCAAATGAAGCTTTGCATACAAAATACATTGTGAGTAACATCAATGGCTGGAGGTATGATTTATTGGACATTAAAGTTTTTTTTTTTTTCGATTCTTTTTAAGTATTTATTCTGCATTATAGAATCGTTATTAAACTTTATAGAAAATATTAGTGGTAAGGATCCCGAGGTTGAGACATGTTAGCTACTCTAAAGCAGGATAAATTAAATGAAAGGCGAAAATAAAACATTTTTTCCTAGCTATAACTTTTAAACATACATAAAACAATATTTTTTTAACATAATGTAACACAAAACATAATGTGGGTTGTTAAAACATTATTCTTAAAGTGTTGTTAATATATATATATATATATATATATATATATATATATATATATATATATATATATATATATATATATATATATATTTTTTTTTTTTTTTATTTTTTTTTTTTTAATAGTCAGATTTTAAAAATATTCTCAGTATAGTGTTTTAAGTTTTTTAAAATTATATGAAGTTGGAACACATTGATAATTTGAGAACCATGTATATTTGTGCACTTGAGATTGATATAAGTTTGAGTAAATTGTAACGAGACAGCTGACCTCCTCGCAAACTGCAGTTGCAATAACCACGACAGGGTTATGGATACTCATGGGAGCAAACCTTACAGGAACCAAGCCTTGGAGATCTGTAGGAGATAGTAGATCGAGATCGAGATAACAATGGAAACCATAACCCCTGATCGGGCTGCCAAGTGGTGTTGCGTGGAGAGATAAGTGGGGAGAGACGTGGCAGGTGTACGCAACAACTGTCGAACCCCCATCAATGATGATGTGTGCTGACAATGATAGGCGACTCCACCCACAAAGCATAATGATGGAATTAATGCAGCATGTCAAACAGCTAAGCAAGTCAGGTGGCCTGTCAGAAAATTCTAAGGGTATGTGTTGGTGCGAGAGGTGGAAACGACATATGAACATTCTTTCTGCCGTCTTCTGGTGTATAGTAATCGGTGGAGCACAGAGCAGCAAGAGGCAGTTACGCGGTCGGAGGAGAGCTCTGTCATTTTCAGTGTGTCGTTAGTATGTATTGAATTCTCCTCTCACCTATGCCATGAAGCATGGTTATGCTTCTCTATCCATGTTAAACGAGGTCCTGGTTATTTTGGATTACCTGGTTCTCAATGATGTTATCGTTTCTTTCCTAGTTCTTAATGATGGTTACGCCTCCTCCTTCTCTGGTTTTTAGTTGTGGGGTTCTGGTGGGTACTATGGCCACTTTCCTTGGTGATAAGGGCATTATTTGGTGCCACCACCATAAATTCATGGCCATCTCTATAAAAAAAAAAATCTCTTACTTTTCTACTGACTTTGCTTGCCTAAACCTCATTAATTCTTGTCTGCCAGTAGAATTTTTTGCATTGTGTGGTTATGGCCTTGCATGTCCGCCTCTGGCTCTAGATTTCTATTATCTCGACCTTCTCAGGTAGCCTTCTTTTTCCTGGCCTCTGCATGTCTCTTTCACTATTCCTTATGGAATTCAACACCTCTGGGAAATTGACTTGATGACCTATAACAATTTTCTTGTGGGTGCCGAGTCGGTAATGTTTGTTTGCAATGAGACGAGCGGGAAGCGATTCAGTGCTATGGGAAGAACCAAGGGTCTTGTTTTTAGAATGGGGCTATTGTTACTATATGTTTCTTCATCTGAGTTTATGGGGCTATTGTTGTTTGTCATAGTGCTATTATCCAATTTAAAAGGGGATTCTTCTCTGTAGTTGGGGCTAGTTTTGTGGGTCTCTTGCGTCTGGTCCATAGTATTAGGTTTACGGTTAATTATTCAAAGAATGGGCATGCCAATTTTTGGAAGGTGGTGTCATTCCTGTCTGTTAAGGCACTGTTAACATCACAAGATGATATCTCTCTGGATAGGGATACTGAGTATCCGGTGGCTCCCAGACAGCACCATTTGCTTCTTTACAATTCATGTAACTTTGATATTGCCATGCTTTTTACTACTACAGGTCTTCCTAACAATTATTCCCTGCACATATATTTTCTGGAAGACCGGGTTATGAATACAATGGTGAAAACTCAGTCGACAAAGAAGGAATCAAAAGCCAAGGGGAAGGCCAAAGTTGCACCAGCCATACAAGGATAAAAGTCTGGTAAAGAGGTGATGGAGAATCTATTTCAAGCCTACTCGGAAGGCACTCCCAACCATATCAAATCATTAATCTCTAGGTGGGAACAAGATGAAAGGGCAATAGAGGAGGTTGAACTGGCCGAGGAAGATATGGAGCCAATTTTAACTGATTTGGATAATACCCGCAACATACTATTCCTCTTCCAACACTCCATTCACACCTATTGGACCCTAAAATGTATATTGGTGGAGACAATAGTTGCAGTCCAAGAGATTGGGGGAGATCCGCATGTAGCCTCAATTCTGGCAGAAATCTGCAGAAATATCCAGGAGATCAATCTATAGCAGCACCACCATAACGTCTGATTCAGTCGTATTGACAGGCAGTTGCAAAGTATGAATAAGGTTGATATGCCAGGATCAAGTGTTAAAGATCTGGCTCCTATAGAGTCTTCCGAAGACTGAATTCTCTAAATTATGTTTTTTGCAATGAAAACAGATAGAACTTACTTTTCCTATATGTTTATGGATGTAAAGATAGATAATAGACCTTTAAAGACAGTAAGAGACCACTTTAAGTTGTTTAAGTTTTGGATGACCTATAAATCTCTAAGATGACCAACAGAACTGGTTTCCTATGGATAGGTTTAGGTCAGAATTTCTATATTGTTATAACCTACATTTTATTTTATGAATAGAAAATAGAAAGCCACTACTAAGTTTACAAAAAAAAATTTGAGTAAATTGTGGTTTTGGAGTATTGCACACAATGTTAAGTTAATAATTATCAATGCACTTATATATTGAATTTTTTTTAGTAAAAATAAACGTTTAATGTTTAATGAACGTAACTGGCTTTGATTTCATATGAATATGAATATATTTTAAGTATTATTATTAATTTAAATTGCATATCAATGTCATTTATTATTTTTTAAAAACATAAATATGTGTCCATGGAACATATTTATTTAAGAAAATGTATTTGTTGTTGTATCAAAGCAAATGCTATCATAGTGAAGAAATTGGTCTATATTTTAGTAAATACAATGGTACCAAAGATAGCAATTATGTGATCAAACCTGGTGTAATTTTTTTTTACTTGTAGAGGTGTATTTGATTAGTTAATTACATTATTTTGTGTCATTAAGTTTAACTCCAAGTGTGTTATAGTGAAGAAAAACATGTGCACAATGCAACTTAATTTTTTAATATGGTGCTAAAGTAAATTACGTCATTATGATTTATAATTGCAATAGGTTAAATACATTGTTGTTCTAATCTTGAAGATTTACATGCAATTGACATTGAAAAAAGTTCTTCTTTTGACAACTGAAATTTGGGGCTAAAATTATTGATTTTATTCTTAAATAATTGAAAAGGATAAGGTGGATGGGAGTTTGAAATAAATGCGACTAGGAAAGGAGGGATGTTCACCTCATAATTTTATCTGCTACCATCATCTTTATTTTAGTTTAATGTCATCCTCTTATCCAATTGTATTTGTTCCCATAGTAAAAATCAAGGGGGAATGTTAGAGTATATGGGAATGTTGTCTAATGGCCATATTTGTCTATGTTATTAGTGTTTTTTTGTAAGGTTAAAATTTTTATTGATTAATCAAAGAAGTACATGACATATAGCCTTGCTTTTCCCTGATTTGCTACTAGGTGTTATGGCCTAAATCTACCTCAAGCTGAGAAACGCAGAATCTAGAGTAACATCAAACCATGCTTAACCTGGTAGCTAGCCCTACCAGATCAGGAGAGGGCTCTCTCCTGGTCAATCTCAGCAAAAATAATCAGTGAGGCTTTAGATGACTTGAAATAAAGGTTGATTTTAGGCTAGGTATATATGTAAGAGAGTTGGATTTGATTTCGACAGTGTTTGTTGGATCAAAGGGAAAGGCAGATTTTAGGTTTGGGGAATGAGGCATAGTTTTTGCAGAAATATGAATGGGGTAAGGAAGGCAATTGTTTTGATGCTTCAATTTGAATGAAATGGATAACTCAGACCGATGAGGAGTAGAAGGGGGCAAGATACTTTCAGGAATCATCTTCAAACATTCGAAAACATAGAAAATTAAACAAAACTCAAGGTAGAGCATTACAAATCCAATGAATTCCACCTTTATCCTTGTTTGTTTAACTTAAGAAGAAATAAGAGGGGAGATTATACACATAAAGCACCAGTAAACTTACATTAACAGAGAGAAACACATCATAAAAAAAAAGAGACACATGAATCCCAAGGAGTGCTGCAAACCCTAGTCTATTCCTTTGCCAAACTGCAGAGATGAAATGTACAATAAAGCTCAAAGCAATCCCAAGTGTCCAACCTATGCCAATGACTGAAAAATTACAAGATATAAGCAACCAACAACTCATCCCCAGCCTCTAGGGGTCGAGCTCACAAGTTTAGGAGCTGTTTCAACAAGATCTAAACTGAGAACTAGAAAATAGGCAGTGGAACAACTTGCCTCTATAAGATAGGAAACTGATTCATTCAGTTGCAATTCACCTTTTGATGGATGAATCTACTTCCATGAGTAAAAATTTGCCAAAATTACATCAAGACCCATGAAATTACATCAAATTACATCAATATTTTTACATGTGGAAGTAAGAAAGTCAAACTGGCCAAAACTAGGCGAAAAACAGAGTTACTGAGTCAAAAATGAGCCAAAATCCCCAATGCGTCGCGCCTGATTTCTCTATGTGTCGCGCCAGTTTGGAGCTGATTTTGAAAGCCTTCCTGGTGTCCAAATTTTCTCCAAGTGGGCTTGTTAGAAAGGTCTATCTGTCTACTTTCTAACACAAGTGGAATTTCTGAATTTGGCTTCCATTTACCCCTCCAAAAATGAGTTTTCCCAACACTGCTTCATGTGTGTCCAAAAAGGGGCAGAAAGGTCATTTTTAGGGTGTTTTTGACCGTTCTGGTAGCCCAAAACCTATCAAAATATCTTGGCCATAGGTAGGCATGCATAAATTTTCATGAAAAATCCAAAAATATAAATTTTTACCCAAGAGGAGCTCCCAATCATAAGTGCGCGCCAAATGGCGCAACATGTAGAGCTGAAAAATCTGTGTTTAGGCCAAAAAAAAACAAAATTTGAAAAAAGTGTCCCAAATTTCTTGAAATTTGGGCTATGTCCTCCATCATGCACTATGCTGAGCAAAGGAAGCCTCGGCCAAAATCTGAAGTCTATCTTTCCTTTTCCGACGCTTTGAGGCCCTCTTCAACTTAGCCTTCAGGATCTTGATTTGTGCCTTGCAAACATGATTTCTTGCCCAATAATGATTCGCCATGTGCCTCAACATGTTATTTTCTTTGTTATATTTCTCCAATAGCCTTCGGTCTCCTTGGTGCATGCAATTCGGTTATAGAGTCACTGTGTTTCCTTCATCTCGGTCACAAGAGGAATCTGTCTCCAAGTTTGCCAAAGTCTATATTGTTTTGGATGAATATGAGGAGTTTGGTGTCTTTGGTTTTGTTGCCAAATATGTGATAATAAGTAAGGGACTATGGAGGGAGAGGGTAGGGGATATGATGGGATATTTCCAATTGAAATATGTCAAATGAAAAGTTTAGGGGTAGTCACTAGGTTTTTTAGGATAGTATTGGGGTTTGGGAAATTTATAATTGGGATGTGGGATAATGGAAATGGGATATGGAATGAGTGATTTAGGGATATGAGGGAATAGGGAAATGGAAAAAGAATAACAGTGATGATGGAATACAAGGTGGGGAAGTAGGAGTGATAGGCACAAAACCAATTTCTAAACCCTAAGGAAACAATTCTTGCACAAGAAAATAAGGTTTGAATTTCTTGTATTAAATCCTCATAGATATCACAAAACACCGGTTCATTGGTATTTAAAAATTTTATTGACTTACTTAGACAAAGATGGACCGAGTCGATTTGAAGTTTTGAATGCAATTGTAATGGAATTGCTTTGCGGCCCTACGTGTCGCACAACAAACCCAATGTGTCACGCAGCTTCAATGCGTCACGCATGAACAATTTCACCACAGTGGGGGCCGACCCAATGCGTCGCTCCTGCCCAATGTGTCATGAAACCCAGCCAATGCATCGCGCGACTGAACTTGCAAAAAATTCGCCTTCAAATTTATTCTTTTGCTCTTCACGAATTCTCCTTAGCTCACTCTATTCTCTTAGCATACAAATGAGCTTTGGAAAGATGAAAATGTTTTATATGCCAAGGATTTTAGTTCTCCATTTAAAAAAAAACCCACTTTGCAATGGAAAAAATCTTAACTTACTTTCACACCACAGATTTGAGCACATTTGGAAATTTTGGAGAATTTTATGGTGAAATTGGGCTTGTAGCTCTATGTGTCACGCCACAAGCCCAACGCGTCGCGCCCTTTTGCAGGAGACTTTTGGAGACCTTCCCAGTGTCCCAATTTGGCGTGGAATAGCTCGTTGGAAAGATTACTGAGTCTACCTTCCAACCCAACTGAAATTTTTCAATTTGGAGTTTATTTTTCCTGTCAAAAGTCAAATCTCCCAAGACTGGTCAAAATGTGAAAAATGAGGATGCCTCAAGGCAGAGTGCTGTTGCAGTCAACGTTTGAAGGTCTTCCTCAACTCCAAATTGAGCTCATGATATCTAATTGGAAAGCTCTTTGTGTCTAGTTATCATTTGACGCATCAATCAAGTCATTTGGCCAACCAAGCTAGGAGAAATCCTGATTTTCCCAAGGTCACGTCAGAAGTGCATCAATTCTCCTGAGGCAACTGTATTTTTGACATTTCTCTAAAACCATGACACCTGTGTAAAAAATGAAGGAGGTTTTTCTTCCTTGGACTATTTTGGAAAAAATCTCTCTCATTTTTCCCAAATTCATCTTTTATTGCTCTGAAACATCATTGGAGTAAAACCTATCCCGATGTGTGGAACAAGGGATCTGTCGAAATGAAGTGAAATGAAGGGGATAATGAGCTTCTAGATTCTTGAGAAAATTTTGGGAAGTAGGGAGGGATGTTAAGAAGCAAGGGAAAGTGGAATTTTAGAGACTGAGTGAGGGGAAGGGGTCCAAAATGGAAAAACACAAGCCTAGCCTAGAAAATTGCCAAGTTGTAGCAAGAAACTAGGGTTTGTGCGAAAATGAGGAATTTGGGGGATCTCAGTGATGGGAAGTGTTTAATAAGGTACATTAAGGATAGGGGAAGGTGTATGAACATCAAGATACAAGTTTTGCTGATGATTTGACCATCCAAGATAAATTACCTTCAAAACCCTAGGAGAGGGAAATGAACCTTACCTAGGCACAACTGAAACATGAACAAGGTGTAAAATGACCCAGTGGAACCTAAAATGATGATGAAAACCCTATGAATGACGGTACACTCAGCTGAATGGTGACATGGACAGACATTTGGACAATTTTGAAGGGAGTGAAAGAAAACCCTAGACCTAATACCTAGTGACCAAATTTTACTTGAAGAGTCACTGAAATGATAAAATTTGACCTTGAAACCTTAAAATCACCTTGTAAGAGCATGTTTGATCACTGGAGGAAGGCTGCAAAGACTGACACTAACATTGGCTCCAAGGGGATGGTAGCTCCTTGTAGGTGCCAAGAACTACAAATATTTGGAAAGCAGACAGTGCCTTCATCCATTCGGCAATGGAGTCAAAAACTCAAGCCGAAATGCATAACTGAAAATTGATGACTTGACGACACAAATTGACTCTCACTCAACTAAGAAATGACTCGATACTTAAACACAACTGATAAACTGGAAATATGCTCAATATGAAGCTTATTCAATACAACCTACTCTAGTTGTTCCATTCATCACCTGATCAAGAGAAATGAAACAACCAATGCAACCAGGTTAGTATTCCAGCTACTATTTGAATTCTCTGCAAGTGCTCATTTATGAACAACAAGAGAGAACTACTGAAAGGCAACTCCCATGAAAACTTGTGAACAGATCCGTTGAATATTATGGATTCTCTATCCGCCTCCAAAAACACTGCATAAGGATCTTGAAGTTCATGCACACTGGGACTTAGCTCATCCAATGGATTACTTCTCTTCTCCTTATACCATGAATGCAAACTTTGATTTGAGCTTTGTGACGAGACTCCTGCTAAAAGTGACAAAGAAACCAGCTACCGGATCAAGTTTGTATCAATACTTTTGTCAAGTTCACATGTAGTCAATGGAGAAAAACTTTGACTGCAGACATCATCCAACACATCAGATATTAGATCGTGAAAAACATAAAAATACTACTGCAACCCATTTTCTATTGTTTCTAATGAGATTACATGATTTTCTACAAGCTACTCATTTGAAGATATACTATGCCAATTTCCCTTCAAAAACTGAAATGATTCAAAATAGAAAGGTACAGAATCATCTTGCATCATTTGATCATATGTGACAACTTCCATGTATTCATCTGCAACTTGAAAATCAATGGCATTCAGGGGCTGCAAATCTAGATATGAGAAGTCTTGAACAAGGTTTTTATTGCCCTCAAGATGGTCCAGATCAAGACTTGTCGACAATTGATTTCTGATTGTATGGAAGTTGTCTCTGATGAACTGAAACGAATCAAAACAAAAAGGCAAAGATCCTTCACTTACTTCAAAATTTGCTGCACTTTCCTCGTCACTGTCATAGCTGATATGCATCGGTTGATCACTGTACTCGATTTGTTGAAAGTGAACTTCTTCCTCCCAGAAACTAGCTGTTGATTTTCCTGCAAGATTAGCTTATGTTTGGAGAACATAATCATCATCATACTGATCAAACTGAGGCAAATCATCAGTATAAAACACATCATCAAGCATACATGTCATATCAACAGATCTCTCTTCTCCAAGATGATCTACAAAACAATCATTATCAAATCTATGACAACTGGGATAAGAAACAAAATGTTTTGGATCAACAACTTGTTCTTCTTCAATCAGCGAGCCATGGGCTTAAACATTATACTCATTCCTTGTGCTGATCCTTTGCATCATCTCTTCCATTTCACTTACCAAAATGTCAAGCTTTACCTCTAAAGATGTCGATTCCTTCGGATCTATGTTTTTCATCTCTTCTTCCTTCAACTTTTCCCTTCAGATCAGCAAATGAGCCTCTACATCTACTGCATTGTTCTGCATCTCTTCAAGTGTTGCAAGATTCCTTTCTCTCATTTGAAACTCCATTTCCAAATCAAAGGCACCCGGGTAGTGCAAGATAGCAGATCCAGGAGGAGGTCTTATATTAACTGGCATCGAAAAATATACTTTGTTAAATCTGGCAGAAAAACTGTTGTACTGTCTCCCCTGGCAGTATTTTCAGCTGGTTATACTCTTCTATAATCAAGAAAGGGTTCTGTCTGATCACCCACCTGTTGAGGAAAACTTTGACGAACTTTTGGAAATCTCAGATGCTCGCATCAGGTAGGGTTTTGAACCAACTCTTGACTTTTCCTTGCAAAGAAAGAGCAAAAAGTCTAATACTGGCATCCTCTTCATCAACTTCAAAAAGGTCAAGAAAAGACTCAAAATTTAGAAAATTTGTCTCAGTAGTGATGTCATGTCCACCATCAAATCTTGGTAGATATAGGTCATGATTTTTAGGGAAAGCATGGGATATAGGAGGTAAAATCAGAGGCTTGTATCGATCTGGAATTTTACAAGGTATAGGGGTATGTACAAATGCTGTAGAATCAGTCTTGGTCTCTTGAGGTTCATCATTTTGAAGATGGTCATCACAAGATTCAGAAGAAAGGTTTTGATCAAGCTCAAAAGCATGCAAATATTTGGTATTTACAATCTTCAAAGGGAAAGAATCAAATGCAGGCCGAGGAACTTTTCTCAAATACAATATTCTTTGCAAAGCCTTCTTGACATTCTTGGGAAAAGAGAAGAAATAATTTATGACAAAGAACAAAATGTCTTGGATGAAATTCCAACTTGAATATCTGATCTTTCCATACTGTCCATTCATGTTTCTGCTAATCAGGTTCATCCTCCAGTGGAGTCCTTGGATCTGATCTCGAAACTGATTTAGAATCGCCAGGTGAATGATTTCAGCCTTGCGGTGTTTGATCGTTGTCCACCATCAACAATCAGATCTGAACTTGATTAGATCTTACTGAGGAAACCAGATGTTCAGTTCATAAACTAGACTGGAGATTGACTGAAGCAGCATTCATCTACTTTCGCTAATTCAAAGCAAGAGCATTTCGAAGGCTACCTGGCTAACTTCAGGCTTCGTCTGTAGTTTATAAAGAAAACAACAAACTTTTCGTTCCCCAGTATGGTCGCCACTGTGCTATGGCCTAAATCTACCTCGGGCTGAGAAACGCAGAATCTAGGGTAACATCAAACCATGCTTAACCTGGTAGCTAGCCCTACCAGATCGGGAGAGAGCTCTCTCCTGGTCAATCTCAGCAAAAATAATCAATGAGGCTTGAGATGACTTGAAATAAAGGCTGATTTTACACTAGGTATATATGTAAGAGAGTTGGATTTGATTTCGACGGTGTTTGTTGGATCAAAGGGAAAGGTAGATTTTGGGTTTGGGGAATGAGGCCTAGTTTTTGCAGAAATTTGAATGGGGCAAGGAAGGCAATTTTTTTGATGCTTCAATTTGAATGAAATGGATAGCTCAGACCGGTGAGGAGTAGAAGGGGGCAAGAGACTTTCAAGAATCCTCTTAAAACAGTCGAAAACATAGAAAATTAAACAAAACTGAAGGTAGAGCACTACAAATCTAATGAATTCCACCTTTATCCTTGTTTGTTTAACTTAAGAAGAAATAAGATGGGAGATGATACACATAAAGCACCAGTAAACTTACATTAACAGATAGAAACACATCATAAAAACAAAGAGCAACATGAATCCCAAGGAGTGCTACAAACCCTGGTCTATTCCTTTGCCAAACTGCAGAGATGAAATGTACAATGAAGCTCAAAGCAATCCCAAGTGTCCAACCTATTCTAATGACTGAAAAATTACAAGATATAAGCAACCAACAACTCATCCCCAGCCTCTAGGGGTCGAGCTCACAAGTTTAGGAGCTGTTTCAACAAGATCTAAACTGAGAACTGGAAAATAGGTAGTGGAACAACTTGCCTCTATAAGATAGGAAACTGATTCATTCAGTTGCAATTCACCTTTTGATGGATGAATCTACTTCCATGAGTAAAAATTTTCCAAAATTACATCAAAACCCATGAAATTACATTAAATTACATCAAGATTTTTACATGTGGAAGTAAGAAAGTCAAAATGGCCAAAACTAGGCGAAAAACAGAGTTGCTGAGTCAAAAATGAGCCAAAATCCCCAATGTGTCGCCCATGATTTCTCTATGCGTCGCGCCAGTTTGGAGATAATTTTGAAGGCCTTTTCGGTTTCCAAATTTTCTCCAAGTGGGCTTGTTGGAAATTTTTGTCTGTCTACTTTCCAACACAAGTGGAATTTCTGAATTTGGCTTCCATTTTCCCCTCCAAAAATGAGTTTTCCCAACACTACTTCCTGTGTGTCCAAAAAGGGGCAGAAAGGTCATTTTTAGGGTGTTTTTGACCCTTCTGGAAGCCCAAAACCTGTCAAAATCTCTTGTCCATAGGTAGGCATGCATACCTTTTCATGAAAAATCCAAAAATATAAATTTTTACCCAAGAGGAGCTCCCAATCATAAGCGCGCGCCAAATGGCGCAACACATAGAGCTGAAAAATCTGTGTTTAGGCCAAAAAAAAACAAAATTTGCAAAAAGTGTCCCAAATTTCTTGAAATTTGGGCTGCGTGTCCTCCATCATGCACTATGCTGGGCCAAGGAAGCCTTGGCCAAAATCTGAAGTCTATCTTGCCTTTTCCAACGCTTTGAGGCCCTCTTCAACTTAGTCTTCAGGATCTTGATTCGTGCCTTGCAAACATGATTTCTTGCCCAATAATGATTTTCCATGTGCCTCAACATGTTCTTTTCTTTGTTAGCTTTCTCCAACAACCTTTGGTCTCCTTGGTGCATGCAATTCGGTTGTAGAGTCACTGTGTTTCCTTCATCTCGGTCACAAGAGGAATCTGTCTCCAAGTTTGCCAAAGTCTATATTGTTTTGGATGAATATGAGGAGTTTGGTGTCTTTGGTTTTGTTTCCAAATATGTGATAATAAGTAAGGGACTATGGATGGAGAGGGTAGGGGAGATTATGGGATATTTCCAATTTAAATTTGTCAAATGAAAAGTTTAGGGGCAGTCACTAGGTTTTCAGGATAGTATTGGGGTTTGGGAAATTTATAACTGGGATGTGGGATAATGGAAATGGGATAGGGAATGAGTGATTTAGGGATATGAGGGAATAGGGAAATGGAACAAGAATAACAATGATGAGGGAATACAAGGTGGGGAAGTAGGAGTGATAGGCACAAAACCAATTTCTAAACCCTAAGGAAACAATCCTTGCACAAGAAAATAGGGTTTGAATTTATTGTATTAAATCCTCATAGATATCACAAAACAATGGTTCATTGGAATTTACAAATTTTATTGACTTACTTGGACAAAGATGGACCGAGCCGATTTGAAGTTTTGAATGAAATTGTAAGGGAATTGCTTTGCGGCCCTACGCGTCGCGCAACAAACCCAATGCATCGCGCAGCTTCAATGCGCTACGCATGAACAATTTCACCACAGTGGGGGCCGACCCAATGCGTCGCGCCTACCCAATGCATCGCGACACCCAGCCAATGCGTCACACGACTGAACTAGGTTTTTAGGATAGTATTTGGATTTGGGAAATTTATAATTAGGATGTGGGATAATGGAAATGGGATAGGGAATGAGTGATTTAGAGATATGAGGGAATAGGGAAATGGAACAAGAATAACAGTGATGAGGGAATACAAGGTGGGGAAGTAGGAGTGATAAGCACAAAACCAATTTCTAAACCCTAAGGAAACAATCCTTGCATAAGCAAATAGGGTTTGAATTTCTTGTATTAAATCCTCATAGATATCACTAAACACCGGTTCATTGGAATTTACAAAGTTTATTGACTTACTTGGACAAAGATGGACTGAGCCGATTTGAAGTTTTGAATGCAATTTTAATGGAATTGCTTTGCGGCCCTACGCATCACGCAACAAACCCAATGCATCGCGCAACTTCAATGCGCTGCGCATGAGAAATTTCACCACAGTGGGGGCCGACCCAATGCGTCACGCCTGCCCAATGCATCGCAACACCCAGTCAATGCGTCACACGACTGAACTTGAAAAAATTTCGCCTTCAAACTGCTTCTTTTTCTCTTCATGAATTCTCCTTAGCTCACTCTGTTCTCTTGGCATACAAATGAGCTTTGGAAAGATGAAAATGTTTTATATGCCAAGGATTTTAATTCTTCATTTCAAAAAAAACCCCACTTTGCAATGGAAAAACTCTTGACTTACTTGCACACCACAAATTTGAGCACATTTGGAAATTTTGGAGAATTTTATGGTGAAATTGGGCTTGCAGCTCTATGCGTCGCGCCACAAGCCCAACACGTCGCGCCCTTTTGCAGAAAACTTTTGGAGACCTTACCAATGTCCAAATTGGGCGCGGGATAGCTCTTTGGAAAGCTTATTGAGTCTACTTTCCAACCCAACTGGAATTTTTTAATTTGGAGTTCCTTTTCCCTATCAAAAATTAAATCTCCCAAGACTGGTCAAAATGTGAAAAATGAGGCTGCCTCAAGGCAGAGTGCTGTTGCAGTCAACTTTTGAAGGTCTTCCTCAACTCCAAATTGAGCTGATGATATCTAATTGGAAATATCTTGGTGTCTAGTTATCATTTGACTCATAAAGCAAGTCATTTGGCCAACCAAGCTAGGAGAAATCCTGAGTTTCCCAAGATCACTTCAGAAGTGCATCAATTCTCCTGAGGCAGCTGTATTTTTGACATTTCTCTAAAACCATGACACCTGTATAAAAAGTGAAGGAGGTTTTTCTTCCTTGGCCTATTGTGGACAAAAAACTCTCTCAATTTTCCCAAATTCATCTTTTATTTCTCGGAAACATCATTGGAGTAAAACCTATCCCGATGTGTGGAACAAGGGATCTGTCGAAATGAAGTGAAATGAAGGGGATAATGGGCTTCTAAATTCTTGAGAAAATTTTGGGAAGAAGGGAGGGATGTTAGGAAGCAAGGGAAAGTGGAATTTTAGAGACTGAGTGAGGGGAAGGGGTCCAAAATGGAAAAACACAAGCCTAGCCTAGAAAATTGCCAAGTTGTAGCAAGAAACTAGGGTTTGTGCGAAAATGAGGAATTTGGGGGATCTCAGTGATGGGAAGTGTTTAATAAGGTACATTAAGGATAGGGGAAGGTGTATGAACATCAGGATACAAGTTTTGCTGATGATTTGACCATCCAAGAGAAATTACCTTCAAAACCTTAGGAGAGGGAAATGAACCTTACCTAGGCACAACTGAAGCATGAACAAGGTGTAAAATGACCCAGTGGAACCTGACATGATGATGAAAACCATCTGAATGATGGTACACTCAACTGAATGGTGACATGGACAGACATTTGGACAATTTTGAAGGGAGTGAAAGCAAACCCTAGACCTAATACCTAGTGACCAAATTTTACTTGAAGACTCACTGAAATGACAAAATTTGACCTTGAAACCTTAAAATCACCTTGTAAGAGCATGTTTGATCACTGGAGGAAGGCTACAAAGACTGACACTAACACTAGGGAAACCAAACTAGTGGTAAAGTCATAAACTCTTCAACATCCATACATGGTGTTCCAAAGTGAGCTAAAAAAGAGTTAAGTACCTAGTCAAAAGACACTTATTGTCTAACCAATTAGTTATAATATATTGATGAGAAAAAACTAATAAATAAAAGAAAAGAAACACTAATATTTCATGTTTACTGAGATGATTTAGAGGGATCCATCTCTATTGGCACTTTTCCACTACCAAGAGAGCTGCTTGGGTTAAGTGGGATGGAGAGATGGTCTTATATCCTCTTCATGTGCTAGTCTAAAGTATTCATATACAATTATAAGTCATTAAGCATGAGGAGCATTTCCTCCTTTGCTTCATTAGTATTGTGTATGTGTTATATTATTTGCATGACTAGCTTCAAGTGTTGTTACCTTGCATCAGGTGTAGTGGGGGGATTGTAGGGCGAGTGATAGCCCCCATTTTGGGGGGGGGGGGGTTTCACGTGGGCAGTAGCTCACCTACATGGGATTCGGGGTAGCCGCCCGAAATATTTTTTATCTGGACTCACTCATTGTTTTTCCCATGGTATATTGTAGATGCAGTTAAGGGAACTACATTTCTATTATAATCCAAGGTTAATGGATTAGGGGTTTATGAATGCTTCAACATGTATAAACTGTATTGTAACATTCAAAGTAATATAATAAAAAATCAATCTAGTTTTTCTTAGTTTTTGGTTCTAAGAGAAAAATATTTGTGTATATTTTTTGTTCTCACCATTGCATATTTTCAATTTTTTTCAAGAATTCGTTTGTAGACAATTTATATATAGGGTAATATTCACTTGTTGTTAGAGTAGTTTTGGCTTCAAAGGGACACCTTTGTAGCTGAGGTTTTTTGCTTGAGCCTATGGTAGACCTTGATACAGTGGGAGATATACTGAATCAACTATTGCGGTGAAAGGAGATGTCGAACAATGGAAAGATAGAGATCGGGAAATTCAATGGACATAGTTTGAGTTGTGGAAGCTCAATATATAGGATATGTTGGTGGATAAAGATCAATAGATCATGATGGATCCAAGTACCAAACTAATGTCAATGTTAACAGAGGATTGGACGAAGTTGGACTGAAAGGAAAACAGAACAATACAATTGTGTGTATCAGATTCAATATTATTGAATGTTTCAGGAGAAGCTACAATGAAATATTTGTGGGACAAGTTAGGGACTTTGTAGTATTCTAATTTCCTCAAATATAAATTATTCCTGTGGAAGAAACATATAACTTGAGGATGAGGGATGGAGACTCAGTGATAGTGCATCAAAATGCCTTCAATATTGTTGTAAGTTAGTTATTTTATGTTGATATTAAAATTTTAAATGAAGATAAGTGCATCAGTTTATTTTTTTCTCTACCAGACTCATGGGATAGTCTAGTTATTTCTTGAGGTAGCAACACAACTACCTTGAAATTTGATGAAATATTCTCACACTTGATTTCAAAGGAGATGAAATGGAAAAACATAGAGAACCAAAACAAAGATACATTTTCTATAATAAAATGCTCTCTGATTCGAAATAGGAATCAGTCCTCAAGTGGGAGATCTAAATCTAGACGGAGATCTAAATCTCTAGGAAAATTGCAAAGGTATGCTGAAAATGAAAAAAGTAGGGCACTACAAGAAATATTATAGATCTAAAGCTGTTGAGAAAGGAAAGTGATCTGATGATGCTCCTTCCGTAGAGGTGAAAACCACCTTAGCTTAAGGTGGAGATGTGTAATTGGCTTCTTTGAGTATACACATAAATCATGAGTCAAAGTTCATTGAATTAGGTGCATTATTTCATATAACTCCCCATAGGGTGTGGTTCCACAAATACAAGAAATATGATGGTGGTGATGTCTTCTTAGGTGAACAATTCCTGGTGTTGTGCACATTCCAAGATTTGGCTAGAAATCTAATTTCTATAAGCAAGATGAATGATACATGTGTAAAGATAGTGTTCGAGAAAGATACCTACAAGATGGTTCAAGGAGCACACATATTGATGAGGTTATTTTGGATTGGAACTCTATAAAAGCTTTTGGGAAGTACTATTATTGATGGGTAGAATAATTTGTTTTTCTTGAAAGTGGAGCAAAAAATATTGTAGTCTCTGGTGAAAATACTATGTTGTGGCATCAAGGACTGCGACATATTGGAGAGAAGGGCCTCTGAATACTACATGTTAATGGTATGGTAGAATGTATGTTTAATTTCTCTTTAGGTTTTGATTTCTATGAATATTATGTATATGGGAAGAAAAATCAGGTGAGTTTTTCCTATGGTGCTAAGAGGGTAGAAGGAGTATTAGAGCTTGTGCACAGTGATGTATTTGGATCTTTCTTAGTCCCATCACTAGGAAAATTTGTGTATTGTATCTCCTTTACAGATGATTTTTCAAGGAATACATGTATATGTTTCCTCATGAAGAATATGAAGTCTTTAATATGTTTAAGTAATTTAAGACTCTGGCGCAAAATTAGACAAATAATGATCTACTTCTGGGAAAACTAGTTTTGATGTGATAGCTCCATCATAAGTATTAAATAAATGTGTTTAATATCGTCTCAAATTAGCAAGTTGTGAAAGGGTTTATGTGTCAAGTTTCATGTCTTTTTTATGAGCAATTTCTTAAGTAAATTAGTTATTAAAAACACTTTTACAACAAGAAAATTGCAGAGAAATAACACACAACAAACACATTACACAATAGTTGATAATGGAGTTCACCCCTGCTAGGATACATCTCCATGAACTTACTTCAATGGCTTGGCCCTCTTTGGATTAATGGTCAATTCTCTTATTACATGCACCTAAAGTGCTCCAATGGCTTTGCAACATGCTCCATTGGATTTAGAAGACCTAAAAACCTCAAAATAGACTATTTTGGCTCTAAAAATGGTCTTCAAGTGGACTAGGCATGGCCTTCTCTCTTGGTGGCCCTAGCTTCTTTAATCTTCAAAGTGGAAAAATCACTTATAGAAGTTCTCCTCTGCCTCTCCAACCTACACCATCATGCTCAAAACATCCAAATCATCTAGGGTTGACTCTTTCTGAGCCTAATTTGGTCTAAATATGCCAAAGTTATGGCTTCTTCAGTGTTCAATAGGAAAAATCCTTCAAATATAGAGAAACTCCAGTTAAGTCCGACAAAAATGGAGGTGGCACTGAAAATAGTGGACCCGCCAAACCTAATCTACGATTAAAGGTTGGATTAGTTTACGTTAAGTGCACATTAATCTGGTTTAGCGCGTTAAGCACTTTTTAAAAAAATCCATATTAAACAAATGGATTAGCGCTAATAATTGTTGATTAGGATTAAACATAGTTACCAACCAAATGGAAACTATTACCTCAAAACAAGAACTCTAGCCGAAAAAAACTCAAAAAACATGAAAAAACAACCCAAAAACAAAAAGTGTGCCTTCGAGAATGCGCTAATTTTTTTAGGGTCAAATTTCAACATTTTTTTTTAAATTATGCTAAAAACTATTTTTTTTTCTTGAAAAATTTATTGAAAAAACACCCTTGAAACAATAAGTGTTGATGGTGGAATAACATCGCCAATTTTGTGTATGCAAAAAACAGCCTGAAAACGAAAAATGTTGATGCTGGAATAACGTCGTCAATTTTTTGTGTGTAAAAAACACTTTGAAAACGAAAAGTGTTGATGTTAGAATAACGTCTTTTTCTTTTCAAGGTAAATTGTCAACAATTTTTAATAATGACATTAAAGATAAAATATCATGACTCAGAAAAACCTTAAAATTTCAACGATAAACATGACATTAAAGATTAAATATCAAGTCTTAATTCCAACGATTTTTAGGCATGGTATTAAAGATAAAATATCACTTGTAAAATAATAACAATAATAATAATAAATAAATAAATAAGGAAAAATTCAAAAACACACAATTTAAAGAAAAAAATAAAAATTAACCCAAAACAAAAAAAAACAAAGAAAAATCTTATATTTTTAAGTTCTATAAAAATAATAATAATAATAATAATAAACAACATAATTTTAAAAGATAATGACATAAAATAATTTAAAAAAAAAAATCAAAATTAGTTAAAATTTAAAATAAATTAATTAATTTAAATAAATTTAAATTAAAAATATATATGAAAAATAAATTTTTGGATAAAGAAAATAACAAAAATCATTTTTTTAAAATTTAAAATAACTTTAATAATAAATAAACTAGCATTTGCACTAAAAAGGTGCAAAGACATGCCAATATAAGTGTAGATGGAATGTGCAAAGGCATGAGGAATTAGGAAGGCAAGGGGTGGGGGAATGGGAAGGAATTGGTAAAGTAGAGGATTGCATGTAGGACATGGGTGGGATATCTAAATATAGAGACTTTTGTCGGAGCAATCAGATGCCTTCATAGAAGCATCAAGGAGATAAAGATAACCATAAATTTAGAGAGACACATTGAATCAAGCAAGTAAAGACTTAGAAATTAAAGTCTTAGTAATGTGATAAGTATTTAGAAAACTAAATAAGATGTGAGGATAAGATGGACAATCTAAGAGGAAATGTTTTTTATTTTTAGCCCTCTTAGAATTGTATAGGTGATAAACTCTTTCATCACAAGACATTTTGGGAATTGGAAAATGCCCAATTTCACTATAAAGCTCATAAAAATTAATCTTTATTTTGACAATAATAGTAGTCTATACCAAAAGCATTTTTTATTTTTGAAATTAAAATTTATCACCTCCTCTAAAAATATATTCATTAAGTTATAATTTCAAATTATATATAAATACTAAACATTTTTATAACCTATTAATTTATTAAAAAAATTATAATTATTAAATGATATATCCCAAAATGAATTTTAAAAAGTAAAAATTATCATGAGCAACATTATTAAGATATATTATATACAACTTACACTATTATAGCATTATTAATCTAAAAATAATGTATTAATCTTAATTAAATTTCTAAAATTACATAAATATAATAAAATTAATATAACATAATATCAAATATATAAATTTAATATGATTATTGCTTACCACAAAATTTGATTACTTAATCTAATCATAAAATAAAAACCACAACCATTTTCAATACTTATTTTAAATATTCATCATTTCCATAATTAAAATTTTGAATATCCATAATGCTGGTGTTACAATTAAGTTTTCATTTTTTATTAATTCATTCAAACTCCAATAATACTTATATATTTCTAAAATTTATTGAACTCAAATAAAACTTTTGAAAACTAACATCTATTATTATTTTATAATTATAATAATAACAAAGTGATAGTAAACCAAGAGACAGTCAACCATTCTCATTATAATTAGATTATTAATAAAAATCAATAAAACTTTTATGTTATAAATATTTTAATAAATTTAAAATAAATACAAATCGATTTAGTAATAAAAACACCAAAGTATACCATTAACGCAAAACACAGAAGTGTTCTGAAGGTGCTTTTTGTTGCTATTGAATTTGAAAATAGGAAAAAAAACCAGAGTGCGCATGGGGCTACCTTCACCATTGTGCATCACTTCACTTCGTTTTGACAAAACAAAAATGTTGGCATGATAATAAATGAAAATACAGTCATGGAAATCTGTAGCTAATTTTGCTCGTTCGAAATCTTGACTTGCCTAACTATCCATATATGGTGCCAGATTTTGGAGCTATAATGGAGCTAGAACATTGTATTTTTTTCTGTCCCTGAGCCTCTAAATCGATGGAATTAGTGAATCATTTCCTGGGAAATTGATTTTTTTAAAATAAAAGTAATGAGTCAATTTCCAATTTTTTTTAATAAAAGTAACGAGTCCGTGATGTTTCATTACTATTTTATAATAAAATTTTCTTAAGACTGCGCTTGAGCGATCATGACTGCTTACTCTTTCTTGCGCGGATATTATTCATATCGTTGGCAGAGATGCACTCCGTGTGAAGAGATCAAGGTTTAAAAGTTCCAGATTCATAGCCATGTTGAGTAGTAGAACAGTAGCGGATCCAATGTCTTTGCCAAGAGCAAATACACAACATCGCAATAAAAAACATCAGTGTGACAGAGCGCATGGAGGGAAATAGCATCCCATCCACCTAGCTGCCAGTTGTGAGGGAAGTAACATTTCATTAACTAGCTATAAAGACATTGTTGAGAAATCCCATCGACAAATCCCATCTACCCAGTTGTAACAGACACTGTTGAGATTCCCGCTAGCCGTTGAGAACCATGAATCACAAACACGAACCCCCTAATAGAATGCTTATCGCATAATAAATAAATAAAATTTCTAATAAAAAAAACATTTTTAAATATAAAATTTAAAAATAAAAATAAAATAAATTTAAACAAAAAAAAAATAATAATAAATTTAACTTTAAAAAAATTATTAAAAATAAATAAAAAATTAATTAAAAAATTTTTAAAATTAAAAAGAAAATGCATTGACCTCAGCCGCCTTGGTAGCCGCGGGGTCGATCGGCAAGCGGCGCGAGAGCTAGGAGCTCTCACGTTGCTTGTTAGCTGAGCCCTACGGCCCCTAGGGCGACCGGGGTCGATTCAACAGGCGGGAGAGCTGCGGCTGAGCCTTGCAACCCCTAGGGTGGCAAGAGTCGAACCTTGCCGCCTTGGCGACCATGGGGCTCAGTGGACGGGCGAGCAGCTTTCCCTTCGCCCACCGACCCCAAGGCGGCCGTAAAAAAAAAATTTTAAATTTGTTTATTAATTTTTTTAAAAATTTTTATTAGTTTTTTTAAATTTAATTTTTTTTAATTTAATTGACATTTTTAAATTTATATTTATATTTATTTTTTATTTTTATTTTTTTAATTAAAAAAACAAATTATATATATATATATATATATATATATATATATATATATATATATATATATAATCTTATTTTTCTATTTTCATTTTAAATGTGTTTTTTTTAATTAAAATTTTTATTTTAATGTTTTTTTAAATTTAATTTAATTTTTTTTAATTTAAATTTGATTTATAATTAATTTGTATTTTTGTATTTTTATTATTTTGATTATTTTTTATTTTTTAATTTTAATTATTTTATTTTATCATTTTTTTTAATTATGGTTTTTTTTTTAATTAAAAAAATTGTATTTTTTGGTTAATTTTTTTCTTTAAATTATGGGTTTTTTATTTATTTTTTGAATTTTTGTTTTTTTATTTTTACAAGTTATTTTTGTATTTCTTTACACTTTATTAGTTTTTTTTTCATATTTTTTATATTTGATTTTTTTTCAAAGTTTTTATTTTATTTTTATGTTTTATTACCAAGATGAAAATCACCACTCTAAACAAAAAGAATTGATGTCGCTTCAACATTTTTCAAAATTTGCATGAAAATCACTAACATTTTAAAACAAATGTTCATACTTGAAAAATAAAAAAATTTAAAGTGCCAAAAAACTCACCATTTTTCTAACTCGACGTAACATTTAAAAATTTAAAAAAAAAAAACTTAAAGTTTCAAAAATATGCTAAAAAAAAACAGGTTATTCTACATCACCGCTTTTCAAAATCAACATGAAAATCATGACATTTAAAAAAAAAACCATAAGAAAATTTAAAGTGCCAAAACTATGCTAAAAAAAGGGGGGTGATTCTACATGACCACTTTTCAAAATCGGGTGTTTTTTTTGCTACCTCAAAAAAATGGGTACAAGGTAATTTTCTTGTTTGATCGGTAACTATGTTGTTAATTAACCCATATTTCATGGCTAATACGCGCATTTGTTTTGGCCCTTCGCCACAATTCTGGGCCACGGTCCTTTGCGTTGGGGCTGGCCCCGATACGCTTCTGCCCAAACCTTTGAATAATCATAAATATAAACCACACCCCATATATAATAAGGTCTATTGTGTAGAGAAAGTGCTAAGGTTTGTGGGTTATGTGGGGAAAGTCACGAGTTAAACCCTGACCTTCGCCCTTCCGCCTATACATAACTTTTTGCCCCATAATACAATAATAACCGACCTTTGATAATTTCTCTTTGGACCATAGTTAAAATTTGGATCTTGGAAGGGGGCACGTGGCGGCCTCCGGGCTAGCCATGTGTCCTAATGCCATTGGTTCTCTTCCAAATCCAATGAAAACACAACAAATCACCCACTCAACCATTAACCACAAATTGACACTTGGCATAGTGTCATTGGGTGAAATGAAGGAATATTCCCAAAATATTCATTTTTGCTAACTAGGTTGCCATGTCACACTTCTACCCTTTTCTGCAAAAAATTTAATTGTTTAGGAAAATAAACAGTAGGCTTTATTTTCCTCATACATTCTTCGTTTTGAGTGAAACGAAGAGCATTGGATTCCTGGAGATGAGATCTTCATTATCGTTCTAGGTTGGAGCGATTCTGAGCACTTTGAATTTTTAGCAAATTTTTGCCCCCAATACAGATTTCGATCACTCCTTTCCACCGACAAGATTTTGGACCCACAAAATCTAGTTATCTAATGAGAGTTGAATATTCTTCTCTTTTCCAAGTTCTATCAACTTGATTCTACTTGAAAAAATCTTTGTGACAATCACTTGGGTTCACTGACATGCCCTGCCTTGCAAATGGCTTAGCACTTCAACCAATGTTCTCATTTTGTTGTTGACTCAATCCAACACTTGTTGGCTACTTGTTGTCTGTTTAAACACCTTGTTGTACCAAAATGATTTGTCTGTGCTTGGAAAGCTTACTAATGGCCTTACCACTGAGAATCACATTCCTCCTTTGCACACACATGCATTTGATGCAAGCTTCTCCTTGGAAATCACTTTCCCAAGTTAAGCCCATATGAGTGAACTACAACAATGATTTCTAATATCAGTAATCACAAGAAAATAAATGACCATTCGTTTTACCTCCACAATTCCAAATTCCACATCTGGAAGAATGCATTCACCATCTCTTTTGTATATTGGTGTCAACACATCAAATGGTATACAATGGCTGTTGTTTTGGCTGCAAAAGTTTTTGCATCTTGTCCCTCTCTCCTGTTCTTGATTCTATCATCCTCCAGTATTGACATGCTGCTCATGCCATGTTTTGAGAATGAAGGCTAATAATGAGCCTCTCGCTCAAAAGTGTACCTTCCAAAATCCTGCAACATCTTTTCACAAGCAAAACCATTATATTGAAAAACACATCATGCAAGAAACACAACTTGACAACCTCTTCCTTTTTCTCCTTCAAAGAAACAATTGTCACATCATGTGAACATCGTTTGTACTCTTACATCTTGGTGTACAAACTCATCGACCAAACACAAGTCGACAAAACATGCCTCTTCAAACAATTGATTCTCAAGTCAAACAAAAGTTATTGTACATGTTTTTTTTTAAATAGCTTGATGATTCGTCTCCACAAAAAAAAACGAATTTCACATCTCATGAGACAATTCGTCAACATCTCCCTTTCATCGTTGGAGACAAAATCAACTCTTCCAAGTTGATATGACATGCATGCAACACGCAATCGACCAACACAAGTTGACACTCATGCATTTTGATGATTATTATCACCATTTTTTCAAGGGTTACTCAGAATTGGTTCCACCCTTAACATATTTCATGAAGAAAGGGGGTTTCAAATGGACAAAATAAGTGCAACACAATTTTGAAATGTGCAAGGAGGTTATCAGTTCTTGTCTCATTCTCTCACTTCAAGAGTTCTCATGGCCTTTTATTTTAGAGTGTGTTGGCTCAAGAGAAGGAATAGGAGTAATAATAATACAATATTGGCATCAAATAGATTTCAAGAGCCTAAATCTAAGGGATATATAGAGGCTCTAATCTATATATGACAAGGAGATGTTAGCCATAATGCATGCACTAGAAAATTTCCAGTAGTACCTAGTGTTATATGCCAATTTGGGCATCATCCCCCATGACCTGGTCAAACTGTACATCATCCCCAAGACCAATGAAATAGGTTCTATCATCCCCTTACATTTCAGTTGCTATATGCCCTAAGAGAAGAAAAATTCATTCATGGCTTTTATTGTGAGATTTCCAAGGTTTGAAGTAAATGTTATATCACTTATGGACTCACCAACGCTGCCTCTAAAGGGACTAACTGTGTTGCATATGCAACATCCTCCATTCAAGGGTGCACTGCAATAGACTTCCTGACATTCAAGAGTGCGTTGGTCACCTGGGATAGCAATTCTCATTGTTCTAGGAATCTCCACATGCCCATTGCCTTCTAGAAGAGTCCATATGTGTCAAACATCGAATCCAAGTGTTCATCTAACACCTTTGAACTTGGGAACATGTCTTGCCTATTATTAGAAAGTCATTCATTAAGAAACTACCATCAGTTTCCCTATAAATTGAGCACAGATCCTAGTGCTAGGAAAGGAAGAATTTTGGTAAAGAAATGTTGTTGGATTCTCTTTTGAGAGAGTGAAAGTATTGATATGTTGCTGGTGTTATGTTGGATGTGATGAGGTTGGGATGAAGCTGGAGCTGGTGGCATCAAATCAATCATTGGTTGTAACCTCCCCCTTCTACTCTTTAATAAAGATTATTCTTCATTTTCTCATATATGTATCTGTTTATGTTTTTATTTCCCATGCAATGGACTCTTGAATGATATGTATGTTTCACATCTAGTATATTTGAGTGATTAAGATAAGTATGCATCTTTATCTTGCAATCTATTTGTTGTTCTCTGTTTATGCTTGCAGGAAACAATCTGGCGATCTGAGTTGGATTGAAGGCAAAAACAAAAGCGACAGAAGGATAAGAAGAAGTGCTTGGATCACAAGTAGGTTCTTCCATCATTTGTGTGTCTATTTATGTTAGATAAAGTGATAGCAAAGTATTTCATCTTTTGTTCTAAGTTCCTAGCACGACACTTAGGGTATTTGATTTATCTGTAGATCATAATTCTGCATAACAAATTGACGACTCCACTGGGGATTTTCCTATCATTCCTAGTGTTTTTTCCGCTGCTAATCCTCATCAATAGTGTCTACTTTCATTTATTATACTTTTCAATGAAAGAATTGCATTATAAGTGTGTTCTGTAGCTTGCATTTTCAATCACTGCTGCACCCAACGCACTGTTGGTCAAGACACAGTGCATTGCAGTGCACTATCTCCCACTCATGGGTGCACTTCAACGTGTTGTCTCCCTTTAGAGACTGTGTTGCCCCCTTATCCAACCAAATTCCATTCAAATTTTTCATTGCTATCATTCTCGACCATTTGTTTGTTGTATTCTCATTTTTCTGATACCTCTTAGAGGCCAGTGAAATTACCTGATTCTTCCTCCTTTGAAAAGTAAATTGTTTCAATGTCTCTTTAATGTGTTTCTTTATCATTGGCAAATAAAATTCAAAGTATTTTATTTCTTCACTAGATCCATTTGTTTTCGTAAAGGAAATTGTTGTTAAATTCTTTGTTTCCTGTAGGAAAGAATTGTAGTTCCATTCTTTAATTTTTCCTAAAAGAGAAATTATTGTTAAATTCCTCATTTCTCAAAGAAGAAAACACTTGGTTTTGTTGATTTGATGCATATAGTTTCCTTTCTTGCATTCACATTAAGGGAGGTGAAAAGAAAAACATGCATGTGCATATAGTGAATTGTGTGTGTTTCATAGGAACAAGTTAGGAAAGCTGCATTTTAGTTTGTACTCTTTGTTGTTTGCTCTAAAATTGATTTCTTTTTCCCTTAGTAGTTTGGATTTTCATTGAAAAAGCTAAAATTGAAAAGTTTGCTTATCATTTTAGTTTTCATTTTTATGAATTTCCATCACATCACGCAGTGAACCTCAAAGACAAACTTTCTATACAATACCAGCTTAAAATTTACATCAATTTACCTAAGAAAGCATTGGAACCATAACGATTACATTTATAAGGTCTAGGCTAGAGACGTGTCCTGGTGCCGTTAAACATAACAGTTTTTTTTAACTTGTCTGCGATACATTATGAGTGTGATACCTCACTCCACATACATAATTATATTGGAGCTCTTACACATACCTTTGGGTATATCGGGCGGTATTCTAGTATGAAAAGTGTAAGGGGGTGCTCTCACTGTTCGATTTCACATTAGACAACGCTAATACAGACTTGGGCCTCCACGTACCTTCAAGTATATTTGGGAGGGGAACTTTAGGTTTCTATCCATCCATAGTGAACCGAGTTAGTCGCCTTGTAACTTGTGATACACCTAACACAACATTCAGGGAGATTTCATGCCTGTACTTCTTGGTTTGCGAGGAGTTATTTTGCAGTTCATAATTACTTGGTAAACCTTTTGCCTAGAATTATCCCTTTTATTTTTTTTATTTGTTTTTGGTCATAAAATTAATTAGTCATCATGGAAGAAGAACACCCCTTTCCCCATCATTCACGTAGAATGGCACTTAAACCACCTCTACCACTAGAAGCCACTTCTGGTCGGCAAAGGAGACATCGCTCTACCGAAACTAGTACTATCAGTACCTATGGTGTGACATCATCCTCACAGATACCAGAGTCAGCACAAGTAGTTTCTAAAAATCTTGGTTCATCTACTATTGTCAATACGGAGTCCTCACAACTACACATGGTCATGATCCATCCAATCAATGAGACCATACCTCCCGAACCCAACATTGTTCAACTAGAGGTTGATCTAGATCCTGTCACTTTTTTGCCAGAACATCTGAATCCTGAAGTTGAATGACTAGAATTTGTTCTTGTATCGGTCGCCCCAAAATTTATTATAGCCATTGAGTCTACCATATCGCACAGTCAACCTCCTGAAATATATTTTGGACCTGATGGCGAAATCCTTCCACCTAGTTTAATTTCAATTGAAGAAATACCACAAGACGAAACACTTTTAACTCTAACTCATATTGGGGTGGAGATTTACCTGTACGAGTATTTTCCTCAATCACCTGCCTTTGCTTTTGTTAATCTTGTGTCTATTAGAGTTCCCGTAGATCCAATATGGTATACATTTGGTTGAATAACCATGCCTGAGCCAACATCTTCGGTTGGACCATCTATTCCAATTGCAACAGCACCTACTCTTGCTACCCCATGATTGTTCACAACTTCACCAGTCACATTTATATGGTGGCCCTTCCGTCCCACCAAGTTACCAATATTTATCTGGAACCTTCTCTGGTGCATCCTCAACCCCATCGACTTCACCAATGTCATCATCTGTTATTCTAACTGGTAAATCTATAATGAGTATTGAACGACTTGATCCTTTATACACATCATCAGGGCAGTATCAAGCCAGTCCATATCGGTGTATTCCATCCAGTACAATTTCAATTGGACTTCCTGCATTTGGAGAACAATATTTTCCATCTTATTATACTCCTCATGTTGGGGGGAAACATATGGTCGCCCATATTGAAATTACTTCATCGTTATTTGGTCATCCTAATGTCAAAATGAATGTTTGTCCGTGGCATCCCACTCTACCCATCCAACCACAAATGGTCGTGCACTCGTATCAACCGATTCAACCTGTTGGACCCACATCAACTCCAATTGCTAATACATCCTTAACCCTGTTACAGACTCAAACTATTGTACCTCAACCGTCTCAGGCGGGTCCTTCAACTCAATACCCTCAAGTATTGGGTCCTCGGACTCCAACTCCTTTAGCTGGTTTACAACAACCGCCTGTATTCGAAATCATTTATTCACAATTTGGATTACCATAGTATGGGATGTCACAGCTGCAAACAGGTTATACATATCAACAAATGAATCCAAGCTATCGAAGTTTGGGTTATAATATTGATGGATAGACTTCTTGGCAGCCACAAGCGCAAATGGCACAACCTTCATTTCAACAAGTAGCATACCCAGATTTTGGTCAACAGAATCCTCAAGTGTTTGCTTATCAAAACAACCCCTATTTGGGTTACCAACAACATATTCCTTATGTTGGGGCTCAAAGGCCTGTTTCCAAAGCAATTCACTCATACCCTGGCTATGCTCAACCCGACCTAAATCGACATTTTCCCTTTGTTGCAACTTTAGAGTTACCGAATTTAAACTGGCATACCAATGATCCAATCAATTACACTCCTTAGTGGCCGGTGATACCTAATAAATTACCCTCAGATATTCCTAAGTTCAATGGAAACCCCGGGGAAGACACGTTGACGCATGTTATGACTTATCATTTGTGGTGTTCATCTAACTCCCTAAATGATGACTCTTTTTGACTACGTCTTTTCCAGCGTATGCTCACTGGTTCAGCTTCAAAATGGTACATTGAGTTACCAAGAGTTTTATTTGATAATTTCACTGACCTAGCTATTGTCATTTTGACCCACTTCAAGTTACCCATGCGATATAAAACTGGAATGGAAATTTTACTAATTTTAAACAAACTAATGCTACTCAAATTTTTGATCATATTCACGAGTGGCGTCATCGTTGTAGAATGGTTAAGACATTTGTCCCTGGTTAGCTCCTTTCTGAGTGGTTCATTAAGTCCCCGTTACCATCTATAACTAAGGATGTGGATAAGGGTGGTGTCATCACTGAAGAGTAGGTCATTGCTCGTGCCCAGTATTTAGACTTGATTTATACTCAATCTCGCGCACACTACGAGAAAATTCCCAACGCGTTGTGATCTAATTTTACTGTTCCTCCTCCATATAAGGAGTCTCATGCCAGAGACGGTATGATCGGTACTGCAAGAACATGTCACTCTACTGCATCTAATCTTGCTCCTTCTTTTGAAATCCATGTCATGTCATCTAACAATGGAAAAAGTGACAAGCAACCCGAAAGTAAGAAAAAGGGGAAATCAAAGAAAAAGAAAACTTCTACCCCGTAGGAAGGATCATCTGATCAATCGTCTGGAAATCGGAAACCTTGTTACCCTTGCATAATATGTAATGAGGAACACTTTGTTTGTGATTGTCCTCACCGCACTGAAGTCTCAAAATTGGTTAAGACCTCGCATGCATCCACAACGTTGACAAATCCATTTTCGAATCCAGACACAAATTTGGTTGCCACATATCCATCTTATAGTTCCCAAGTGCTTATGTTGTCTGTCACGAAGCCATCGAATGATGTTTTGGTTTCAACACGTAATAAATATTATGGTAGTGAGGCTACTTATCAACCTACTACCTCGACCACGAATCCATCTACGAAATTGATACCATCAACAACTATTCCTGAATTGAAAATAAAGCCACCGAAGGGAGTCGTTCATAAATCGACATTTAATCCTTGAGCCTAAGCTGCTCAAAATTATAATATAGTTGAATATTTGTCTCAATCCCCTTCAGTTATTTCAGCGCTTGAGGTGATTCAAACTTTTCCCTCCCATAAGTAGGCTTTTTTGTCAGAAATTGGTGGAATTGATCCGACAAATTCCAATCTTGTAGTCTTTAATAATATGGGCTATATGCCGCAATTACCATCAGAGTTGGAATTATCCATCCAATTAAATGTTCTTAATCACCTTTTTCATCGTACTATTATTGATGAGGGAGAATCTACGTGTATTATGTCTCTAAACTACTGGAAGTCACCTGGCTCGCCACGCTTATCTCAATTTCCTACGATGTCGCAAACTTTCGACGGACGTACATATAAGCCTTGCGGTATTATCAATATCCTACATGTTGAACTAGGGGGGAAAAAAGTAAATGTTGAAGTTGAGGTCGTTGACAGACCCCTTAATTACAACATTCTACTCGGAAGGCCATAGGTATATGCTATGAATACGATCATTTCAACATATTTTAGAATGATTGTCTTTCTACGTAAAGGTGTCATCACAATCATCAATCATCTATCCTTCTTTGCCTCCAGTTCCCAGGTAACTAGAAGCATTCCGTTAGTTCACGCACCCCAACTCGCACTTCAGAACATTGGTGTAGGACTCTTAAAGGATTCCACTCTCATGGGAACCTTTGCATTACCGTCGCTTGTGACGTTGGCAAAAATTGCAAGCATAGAGACTTGAAACATGATATATTCCAATCCATATGGCTTAAGGAAGATTACAGGTGATTCTGAAATTGTTACGTTGGATGACTTTCTGCCACCGAACCCAATTGAAGTGGCATAGAAATCAATCTATATAGCTTGGGCAGCAAATCTAAAATCATCGTTGTTGATCGTTTGGGTTGATTGTTCATTAGATTTTGGTACTCCATATGATCCTTTTTTCTCAACTTTCTTAACAGATGCGAATATTCTGGAATCCATGATGTCAGAAGGAGAACCATGGGAAGATCATCATCATCGCTCCCATCTTCAGGATTACGAGGAAGATAACCTTATTGAACTATATCACCCGTCAATCAAAACATTCTTTTCAAATTCTTTTCCCATTAATGCAATTGATTACGAGTGAAATTTATCAAATATTTAGGAAACCATTTATATTGATATTTCGACCAAACTTGGCATTGTAGAAAATATTCATCTTGACATGTCTTGTTCTCCATAAAAACTCGAAACATATCACTCTCTCTTTTGTGAATATCATGATGTATTTTCTTGGTCTTACGAGGAAATTCTAGGCATAGATACTAGTATCGTTGAACACACTATTAATATGTACCCTGATGTCAAGTTAGTACATCAACGCATTCGTCCTATTCATCCGAAGAAGGCAGCTACCATTAAAGAAAAATTTGAAAAAATTTTGCGTGCTAGTTTCATATACCCTGTTTCGCTAACTGAGTAGGTTTCCAACATCGTTCCTGTTATGAAAAAACAAGGAACCATTAGAGTGTGTGTCGATTATTGGGATGTCAATATTGATTGTCCAAAAGACAACTATCCTACTCCCTTTATTGACCATTGTGCTGGATGCGAAATATTTTCGTTCATGGATGGATTTTTTGGCTACAATCAAATCAATATCCACCCAAAGGACTAATATATGAAAACATTCATTTGTCCCTGGGGCACATTCGCTTATCAAAAACTCCCATTTGTTTTAAAGAACGTTGGGGAAACTTTTCATAGAGCAATAGATTATGCTTTCAATGACATCAAGCACATTGTTCAACCCTATCTAGACGATTTACCTGTGCATTCACGAAACCGGATTGATCACCCAATGCATTTGAGAGTTATCTTTTTGCATTGCTGACACTACAAAATAAACCTCAATCCACATAATTTTGTGTTTTGTGTTGGTTTTGTTCGTTTGCTAGGATTCGTTGTCTTAAAAGAAGGAATTCGAATCGACTTGCCTTGGCAGCTGTTCAAACTTTCCAAAGATTTCGCCACTATATCATGTTCTAGAAGACCATTTTCATTTCAGATTGAAACCCCATGACTTACATATTATCACGTCAATTGCTGAGGGGAAAGTATTCAAAATGGATTTTCATATTGCAGGAGTTTGATTTGGAATTCATCAAATCCAAGTCAAAGAAGTCTTTATTTTTGGCTTAGCTTCTCTATGACCTTCCCTCTGATAGTACTGCTACTACATCAGAACCATATATTCCTGATGAGTCTCTATTTCTAATCAGATCATCTGATCCTTGGTATGTGGATTTTATCGTTTATCTCCAGGCCCAAACTTTTCGTTTTGATACCTCTCACTCTGACCATCAACGTATTCAATGACAAGCTAAAGATTATCTGATCATCGGAGATACACTTTATCTTCGTGGTATAGATACAATTTTAAGAAGGTGCCTCACTCATGAGGAGGCCAAAAAGGTTTTAAATGATTGTCATGCTGGGGCTTGTGGTGGACACTTGTCTGGATACCCTACCGCACAGAAGATACTCCACGCCGGTTACTTTTGGCCTACCATATTTCGTGGTTGTATCCTCGCGGTCAGAAATTGTCATGTGTGCCAGATATTGATGGTAAAATCCGCAAACTGCCAGCACCAATGCATCATGTTGTCCCTGTGGGACCATTTTCGAAAATGGCTATTGACTTCATGATGTGTAACCCTCGTTCGTCCGAGGGGCACGGTTATATTATTTTCGTAGTAGAATAATTTACCCAAGTGGGCTGAATCAATGCCTACATTCAACAACACACGTCAAACAGCTGCATTTTTTTCTTTAATCATGTCATTTCACAGTTTTGGGTCCCACAGGCTATAGTCACAGATAATTTTTCGCATTTTCGAAATCATATGATGAATGAGTTGACTACCAAATTAGGATTGTCACGTGATAGCTCTACTCCTTATTATCCACAATCATTTGTACAAGTTGAGGTTATTAAAACGATTCTTAAACGAATGCTTCAACGAATGATAGGATTTCATAAATGAAATTTCCATTTTATCATGTACTCAGCTTTGTGGGCGTACTGAACCTCGGTGAGAAACGCAACCGGATTTACCCCCTTTCAATTGGTGTATGGTCTGGAAGTTATATTGTCAATCCAATGTCAAATATCGTTGTTAAAACTCACAATTGACTTATTACCTGACACCTCTACTAAATAAGCGCATCTTTTTAACCTCATCCATCTTGATGAAATGTGTCGTGAAGGCCAATTGGCCAACGAAGCGCATAAGAGACGTATAAAGGCGCAATACGACAAGCATGTCCAACCTTGCATTTTCTCAGAGGGTGACCTGGTCCTTCTTTATGATTAGGAAGTTGATGTAATAGGTACAGGGAAATTTGAGCCATTATGACATGGCCCCTATATTGTCAAAATATTTATTGCAAAGGGTGCCTACGAGTTGGTAGATTACGATGGAATTCCGTTGGTGCAGCCCCGAAATGGTTTGTATCTCAAACATTAATATGCTTAAACATGAGCGTACTAAACTATTGTATTATACTATATATATGTTTTTTATTTGCATTTACTGTCTTAGTTTGTTTTTCTAGAGTTTTCTTGAGGTTATTAATCTTCTTTACCTTTCATCACATATGTCTGAATCTTTGGAACCATTTGTTGGGTATGTCGATGGTGCTAGTCGTAGTATGCGGAATCTATGCTTTGCAGCATGGGCCATTTTCACTCTAAACGGAAAATTAGTGAGTTTTCAAGGGATTTGTATCAGTCGATCTACAAAAAATACCGACGATTATATTGTGTTGATAAAACTTCTCTCTGATGCCATTTCATTTGGTATTAACCACATCATCATTAGGTTAGACTCACAACTTGTGGTAATACAACTTACGAGTGTTTATACTATCAGAAATACAACACTGCATCATATGTTCCTAAGAGTTTGAGTTTTGGAAATACATTTTGATTTCATTCAATATCAACACATTTCCAGAAACTTGAACACATTAACTAATTCTTTAGAAAATTATGTTATAAATAGACATTTGCGACACATGTAAAGATACATTCACATAATTTAATATGATTGCACAATAAACATAGGAAAACACTGAAATCAAATAGATAGATAGTTATAGGTTTTTACAAAATTTGTGCCCAAGACACATTGGTCATCTGACTTCAAAATGTATGCAACATGTCAAAAGAAAACTAGTGGTGCTAATGATAACATGCTACTGATCTAGCTATCTTACGCATTAACCGCATCCAACGGTTAGGAATGCCAATAATATGGCACTGTAGTCGCATGGGTAACTCTTCGATCCAGAAATCTGAAATCCCGAAGTTAAACCCCTGTATGTGTTGTTGAAGCTCATTAAGATTATAAGCCATATCCAAATCTTTGAGGACTACTCTCTCGACAACACTCTCTGCTGGCTCATCCGCTCCATGCTTTGGCTCTCCCACTGGTCAAACTCGACCCACGTCTGCATACATCAAAAATTTAGTTTAGTCTTGGGAAAACATCAAAATACAAAAACATGTATAAACCTTAAAAAAAAAAAAAAACATGGTCAAAACATTCTTACCAATTGCACCCCACTGAGCGCCTTCTAGTAAAACTAAAACTGGATCTCCTCGGAAGTCGACGCCTACATATGCATAGTCATCGATGGCGATAATTTGTCGCCTGAACCAGACAAAGAATGCATTCAAGAACACAATGGTCGATTGACCAGCATGTCTAGCCATCAATTCTACCCATCTGTGCATCCTTGGATATGTATGGTTAGATATACCCAGTGTCACATGTTGAGGCTGCATCAGTGGAATCTGCTCCAAGGAAAAACAAATGAGGATCAAACCATTGTTGAATTTTTTCTTCCTTCCTCCCTTTGCCTTGCTCAGTTTTTCTTTCATTTGAGAGAGTAAAAATGCAACCCAATTGAAAATTCTTGGTTCCATTAACTATAGTGTGTAGGTTTTAACCTTGAATAGAAATTATCTACACACGAATCTTATAACATAAAATAAACAATAGCGAGAGCATAAAACATAAAACAAATAAACACAGAGATTTTCCCCTGGATCCCAAATTGGGACGACCAGCTTGATTTTTCATTATATTCCTTTTAATGTTACAACACATATATATACATGCCGAAGCATACATAAACCCCAATCCATTAACCTTGGATTAGAACATAACCGTAGTTCCCTTGACCGGATCTACAAAATACCAGGGGCCGTAAACCATCGTACCCCAAAACCATGTGCAAAATCATGCACAAAACATGGGTGGGTATGCTTATGAGTGGGTCCGCACACCAAACAAATTTTCGTCGGGGCGCTGCCCCAAACCCCAATAGTGGGGGCTGCCTCCCCCCTTGTGACCCCCTGCTACGCCCGGCGCAACGTACAACGCATGGGGCTAGTCGTGGAAAGAATATAACACATACCCAACATAGTGCATATTTCATATAAGATATGTTTGCTACATGCAGTGTAGTAGTACCAGCAAGCTTTTCGATCATGAATAAGATGGTTCTTAATGGAAAATCACAAACATTGCAGATGTTTATTTTCCCATCCTTGCTAGGCTCTGCCCTTGGATTGCAATACTGCAATATATATTCTCTCACCATCTCTCCTCTAAGAGCAGACCCTGAGAAAGAAATGGGTAGGCCTCTCCTCGACAAGCTTGTTAGAAAATAGATATCCTCCACTAAAATTGGGACCAATTTGCCCCAAATATGAAATGCCTCAATCGTTGGATCCCATGTGTGAATAAGGAACTCCAAAAGTTCCATATGTTGCCTCATACAAGATAATCTGAAGTACTTCAGCAACCCACAGTCTCTGAGGGCTCTTATGGTACCTGGATCATTTAGGGAAATCATGTTTTGTTCCTCATGTTCTCTTTCCCTCCAATTAATTGTCATTTTGGTCCGTTGAATCCCTAATACACAATCATAAGACTTATAAGGACCCATTTCCTGCAAAAAATTGACCTATAACAGCTTCCCCCTAAACCATGAAGTCAGAATAATAATAATATTTTTTGAATGAGATGCTTTACAATGTGATGAGTTGGAACTGAAGCGGAGTGGTGACCTGCATCAACCTTACAATACATTACATCATGATAGTTTCATCTTGACCATGAATTGCTGAGGGAGGCATTCCCATGCTCAGCACATTGTAAAGCATCTCATTCAAATAATATTATTTTTATTTCGACTTCATGCTTTAGGGGGCATCTATTATAGGTCAATTTGGGCATCATCCCCCATGACCTGGTCAAACTAGACATCATCCCTAGGACCAATGAAATAGGGTCTATCATCCCCTTACATTTCAATTGATATATGCCCTAAGAGAAGAACAATTCATTCATGGCTTTTATTGTGAGATTTCCAAGGTTTGAAGTATATTTTATATCACTTACGGACTTGCCAACGCTACCTCTAAAGGGACTAATTGTGTTGCATATGGAACATCCTCCATTCAAGGGTGCACTGCAATGCACTTCCCGACATTCAAGAGTGCGTTGGTCACCTGGGAGAGGAATTCTCATTCTTCTAGGAATCTCCACATGGCCAGTGCCTTCTAGAAGAGTCCATACGTGTCAAACATCGAATCCAAGTGTCCATCTAACACCTCTGAACTCGGGAACATGTCTTGCCTATTATTAGAAAGTTATTCATTGAGAAACTACCATCAGTTTCCCTATAAATTGAGCACAGATCCTAGTGCTAGGAAAGGAAGAATTTTGGTAAAGAAACGTTGCTGGATTCTCATTTGATTGAGTGAAAGTACTGATATGTTGTTGTTGTGATGTTGGATGTGATGAGGCTAGGATGAAGCTTGAGCTGATGGCATCAAATCGATCATTGGTTGTAACCTCCCCCTTCTACTCTTTAATAAATATTGTTTTTTCATTTTCCCATATATGTATCTGTTTATGTTTCTATTTCTCATGCAATGGATTCTTCAATGAAATATATGTTTCACATCTAATCAATTTGATTGATTAAGATAAGTAGGCATCTGTATATTGCAATATGTTTGTTGTTCTCTCTTTATGCTTGCAAGAAACAATCTGGCGATCTCAGTTGGATTGAAGGCAACATCAAAAGCGACAGAAGGAGAAGAAGAAACTCTTGGATCACAAGTAGGTTATTCTATCATTCTGTAAGTCAATTTATTTTAGAGAAAGTGATAGCAAAGTCTTTCATCTATTGTTCTTTGTGCCTAGCAGCACATAATTGACCTGTAACATATTTACCATTGGGTTGGGTAATATTCTTAATGGTTCATTCATACCTATGGTTCATCATACCTTCACTTTGGTTTTGGGTCAATGATGCCAACTCATCTCAGTGTTGCCAATATGTTCAAGAGAAGTCATCCAGTGAATACTCATCCTTCTACAATACTCATAAACCTTCATTTTCAACAATGTTACCGATGAAATAGGTAACCGCACTGTTACCTACGTTTTTTTGGTAGCATAAAAAGCACCCGATTTTGAAAAGTGGTGATGCAGAATCACCTTTTTTTTAGCACATTTTTGACACTCTAATATTTTTATTTATGAAGTATGAATATTTGTTTTAAAATGTTAGTGATTTTCAAGCTAATTTTGAAATGTGTTGATGCAGCATCAACTTTTTTTTTTAGAGCGGTGATTTTCATGCTAATTTTGAAACGTATTGATGTAGCATCAACCTTTTTTTTTAGAGTGGTGATTTTCATGTTGGTAATAAAACACAAAACTTAGAGAGAGAGAGAGAGAGAGAGATATATATATATATATATATATATATATATATATATATATATATATATATATATATATATATATAAACAATTAAAAAAACCAAAAAAATGTTAAAAAAAACAAAATTAACTCGTAAAAATAAAAAATTTAAACAAAAATAAATAAATAAAAAACAAAAATATTTGAAAATTATATCAAAAGAAATGACAAAATTTGAAAAAAAAACACATAATTAAAAGAAAAAAACAAAAATTAACCAAAAAAAAATTTAAAAAAAAAAAAAAAACATCAATTTTTTTTTTTAAGTTATTAAAAAAACTATATATAAAAAAAATAATTAAAATAAAAAATAAAAAATAATTTAAATTACAAAATTAAAATTTAGATAAAAAAAAATTAAATTAAAAAAAGAAAAATTAAATTAAAAAAAGAATAAGAAGAAGAAAAAAAAAACAAATTTAAAAATAAAAATAAAAAAACAAAAAAATAAAAAAACCACGTGCAAATAATTAAAAAACAAATATCCATAAATTTACTATTTTTTTTTTAAATGAAACAATCTATAAATTTTAAAAATGAAAAACTAAATAAACTAAAAGATTAAAAAAATAATAATAATAAATTAAAATTTAATAAATAAATTTTAAATTCTAAAAAATAATTAATCTAAAAAATTAAATTTAAAAACAAAATTTAAAAAAAAAAAATTAAAATTAAAACAAATTAAATTTAAAATAAAAAATTTGAATTTAAAAAAAAAAAAAATGAATTTTTTGAATTTAAATTAAAAAATCAAATTAAAAAAAAAATATATATATATATATATATATATATATATATATATATATATATATATATATATAAAATAAAAATTAAAAATAAAATAAAAAGAATTTTTTGATCGTGGTGGCTTTGCCACCTCCGCCTCCCACTACACAGGAGGCCAATTGCGATGAGTGGCCATTTCCGAAATCGACCGTACAGAATTGACCTCAGGGCGATTCCCAGAATCGGCCTCTCGTCACTGGAGGGCGATTCCCGGAATCAGCCTCTCGCCGTGGGAGGGTGATTCCCGGAATCGGCCTACCGCACCGCGGGAGGGCGGCGATTCCCAGAATCAGCCTCCCGCCGCGGGAGGGCGATTCTCGGAATCGGCCTCCTGCCGCGGGAGGGCGATTCTCGGAATCAGCCTCCCGCCCAGCGACCGGCCTCTGCCGCCACCTGGGCGGCAGGCCGATTGGCAGCGCCACCACGATAAAAAAAATTCTTTTTTTATTTTTTAATTTTTTTTAATTTTTTTTTTTTTTTAATTTGATTTTTTTTTTTTTAATTCAAAAAAGTTAAAATTATTTTTTTTAATTTAATTTTTATATTTGAAATTTAATTTGTTTTAATTTTTTTGTTTTTTTTTATTTTATTCATTTTTTTATTTTTAATTTTTTTTTTCTAAATTTTGTTAATAATTTTTATTAAATTTTGTATTTTTTTTATTTAATTGACTTTTCTTTTCTTTTCTTTTTTATTATTAAATTTTATGTTTATGATTTTCATTTAATTTTTAAAATTTAGTAAATTTTGTATTTTTTTTTTAATTTATTTGAATTTAATACTCTCTTTTTTAATTGTTTATTTTTTTATTATTATTTTTTTAATTACATAAAATTTTTATATTTTTTTTATTTCAATTAAAATTGTGTATTTAAAATTAGATTTTTTATTTTTTTTAGTTAAACTTAATATTTTCAAATTAATTAGCCGGATGCAGGTGATCAAAGCTGATATGACTGGAGGGACGCCGCGGGTTGGCACGTGGCCTAGCCACATGGGCTCCCGCAGACGAAATTTAATTGCCGTTGATATGAGTTCTACGCCAGTCCACCACCCTACGCGGAATTTATGCTGGTGGGATGATTGAGACGACAATCCTTTCATTTTGTACCGGTTCAGCTCGTTCCCCATCCACATTTGGTTATTCCTCGCCATCCTCTATCTGTTCTCTGCGCATTGTTGCTACAGACAGCTGAGCTTCATGCTGATGCAGCTTCGGCCTCTTCGTTTCAGATGCTCTCAGGAGGATAACTCGCCCAGTCTTCGCACTCATGTGGGCAAGCGTTCTCAGCTAGGCTACTGCATCGACTTCTTGCCAGGTTTGCATTTCTCCCACAGCCCCTGCTGCCCCCGCCTCTCCACGACCCCGCTTGAGTTCTTTGATCCCCATTCCCCCCTGCTACCGCGCCCTTCTTCAGTTTTCCCCTTCAGTCATCGGGATTCTATGCCTCGTCTCAGACATAGGCTCAGATGCCGCCGAGGCAGCTCGCGTGGCCCCTCTTCGAGCTGTCGTCGCTCTCATTTAGCCATCTCGACTTCGTCATCCTCTGGAGATCTCTATGAGCAGCCTCCCCGGGCGCGCGTCCAGCATAGCCATGAGCGTGGATATAATGCCTCTCCCTCTTCCAGGCGAGGCTCTATTGCCCCTAGAACGCCTGCTGAGCCACACCCTGCTCCCTCTGCTCCCCTCCAGAACCCCTCCACCGCTATCTTCCATTTCCAGAGGAATTCTGATAGACCCCTTGTCATTTCTACTGTTACTGTCTCCTTTAAAGAAATCTCTGAGATAAATCCTGCCTCCCCCCCGGCTGCTCAAACGGATAATTTGCCTGTGCCTCTTTCTGATGTGCACCCTACTCTGTCTGCAGGTTTGGTTCCCTCCTGCAAAGGAGGGGAAGGCAGCTCCAGTTTTCCTCAGGACGATATAATTCAGGATGGCGTTCGCGATGCTAGCGCTGCTGTAGCTCATAGCGGTCCGAGCCACAACAACGAAGAAGCTGGATGGTGCAGAATCGAAGAAGAAACACCCTCGAGCGACTATGGTCTCTAGATGCACTCCTCGCACAAGTAATTCTGCTTGATCTCTATGTTTTTTGCTGTCTCATTGCTTTTTTCTGTTTTTGGCTCCAATAGGTCTCTGTATGTCAAAGTCAAATACATCCATTGAGGCTATGCAAGAGTTCAGAATGAGTCAGTTTCCACTAGTGGGCGGATCTGTTTTTTTGTTTAAACCGTACTTGTATAAGCCGGTTTCCTCGGTTGAGGCGGCACTCAAACTCTGTTCGGGCCGGTTTCCTTCAATGGCGGCTCAATTTTTTGCTATTCTGCTGACAGTATGCCTCATGGAAGCCATGAACGCTATGTACCATATGTTTCCATAATAGATTTAGATTTACTTAGAAAAAAAAAATATTTTCAAATTAATCTGTTTTTTATTTTATTTTTTATTTAATATATTTTTTTTAATTTTTCAATTTTAAATGATTTTTAAAGATTTTTAACTATGTTTTTTTTTTTTTTTTAATTTCAAAATTTATTTGTTTATTCACTTATTATTAAAATTTAATATTTTTTTTTTTAATTTGAATTGTTATTTTAATATTAACATTTTTTTTTAATTTAATAAAATCCAATATATATATTTTTAATTTAAGTTCATATGTATATATTTTATTTTTTATAATTTAAATTTAATTTACTTTTTAAAATCCATTTGTTTTTTTATTATATATATTTTTTTAATTTAATATTTTTATTGTATTTTATTTTTCATTTTTTATTTTTAATTAATTTTTCATTTTTTTATTTTTAATTTCAATAATGTTTTTTTTTTTTCAAAGTTTTAAAATTATTAAAATGGAATATATTTCTTTAAATTTAATTTTTTGTTTTAAATTTAATAAACATTTTCTTTTTCTTTTTTAAATTTATTTTCTATATTTTATTTTTTATAATTTCTTTCTTTTTTTAACTTGTTTTTTTTTAATTTAATATTTTTATTTTGTTTCTATTTTTATTTTTTTATTTCTATATATTTTGAAATTTTAATCTTTAATTTTTTTTATTTTTTATTTTTATTTTTTTTCTTAAATTTTAGGTTTTATTTTTATTTTTATTTTTTTATTCCTATATATTTTTAAATTTTAAGCTTTAAAATGTTTTTATTTTTAAATTTATTTTTTTTCTTAAATTTTAGGTTTTTTTAATGTTTGAATTTTAAAAATTAAAAAATGTTATTTCTATTTTTAAAAATGTCGAAGATATGACACAATTTTATTTTTTTGCTATTCCAGCATCAACTAGTTTTGTTTTGAGGGTGTTTTTTCAATCCCTTTTTCAAGAAACAATTTTGTTTTTAGCATAATTTTATAAAATGTTGAAATTTGACCTTAAAAAAAAACCAAGTGCGTTCTGGAATACTTTTTTTTTTTTTTTTTTGGTGTTTTTTCATGTTTTTTGAGTCTTTTTGGGCTAGAGTTCCCGTTTTGAGGTCAGGTTACCTATTTCATCGGTAACAATGTTTTTCATGACAGTCATCCCTGGACATTGCTATATCAAGTCATATTTTCTCTCCAAAATCAGTAGCTCTCGTTTCGCGATAAAGTGGCTTGCTATCGACATCAAGTCATCATCCAGGAAGTTCACTTAGAAAAATCATCTTCCAGTACCATGAGGCTTGTTACAGCATCGACAAGATCCTTGCTTCTGGACCTTTGACTGAAATATTTTGTTTAGTGTTCGACATCAAATCATCTATTCACGCCGTACGAAATGCACTGCAGTACCTTGAGATCCATTAACATCAATGGTGGTTCTCTCGTGTTTGTTAGCTACTCACATCATTGGCTGGTAATCAAATGATGTCTTACCATGTTCGACTACAAATCATATATTCGCATGACTAGACTTGTACCCGAACGATCGAGTGAATAATATAAAAAGACCCTGGATCTAGTTTCATCCACCCAGGCTACAATTTCAGGATTGTTGTACACATCATCTGTACGGTGACCTTACATACGGATCGTCATCCAAACATGGGCCTATATCTGTAGGCATGTCTGTATTGGGCAACATTCAAATGTAGAAGACTTTCTGCACTATGTACATGTTATTAGATAGTTTATGTGATGAGCATGGGAATTCCTCCCTCATCAATTCGTGATCAAGATGAAAATATCATGATGTAGTGTATTGTAAGATTGATGCAGGTCAACACTACGCTTCAATTCCAGCTCATCACATCGTAAAGCATCTCATTCAAAAATATTATTATTATTTCGACTTCATGCTTTAGGGGGCAGCTGTTATAGGTTAATTTGGGCATCATCCCCCATGACCTGGTTAAACTGATCATCATCCCGAGGACCAATGAAATAGGGTCTATCATCGCCTTACATTTCAGTTGCTATATGCCCTAATAGAAGAAAAAATCATTCATGGCTTCTATTGTGAGATTTCCAAGGTTTGAAGTATATGTTATATCACTTATGAACTCACCAGCGCTGCCTCTAAAGGGACTAACTGCGTTGCATATGCAACATCCTCCATTCAAGGGTGCACTGCAATGCACTTCCTGACATTTAAGAGTGTGTTGGTCACCTGGGAGCGGAATTCTCATTGTTCAGGGAATCTCCACATGGCCAGTGCCTTCTAGAAGAGTCCATATGTGTCAAACTTCGAATCCAAGTGTCCATCTAACACCTCTAAACTTGGGAACATTACTTGACTATTATTAGAAAGTCATTCATTGAGAAACTACCATCAGTTTCCCTATAAAATGAACACAGATCCTAGTGCTAGGGAGGGAAGAATTTTGGTAAAGAAATGTTGTTGGATTCCCATTTGAGAGAGTGAAATTACTAATATGATGCTGGTGTGATGTTGGATTTGTGGAGGCTGGGATGAGGATGGAGCTGGTGGCATCAAATCGATCATTGGCTGTAACCTCCCCCTTCTACTCTTTAATAATATTATTGTTCATTTTCCCATATATGTATGTGTTTATGTTTATATTTCTCATGCTATGGACTCTTGAATGATATGTATGTTTCACATCTAGTCGATTTGAGTGATTAAGATAAGTAGGCATCTATATATTGCAATATGTTTGTTTTTCTCTCTTTATGCTTGCAGGAAACAATCTAGCGATCTGAGTTGGATTGAAGGCGGCAGCAAAAGCGAGAGAAGGAGAAGAAGAAGCACTTGGATCACAAGTAGGTTCTTCTATCAATTTGTGTGTATATTTATGTTAGAGAGAGTGATAGCAAAGTCTTTCATCTGTTGTTCTAAGTGCCTAGACAGTGAGAGAATACATATTGCAGTATTGCAATCTAGGGGCAGAGCCTAGAAAGGATGGGAAAATAAACTTCCACGACGTTCATGATTTTCAATTGAGAACCATCATATTCATGATCGCAAAGTTTTCTCATACCACTACACTCCATGTAGCAAACAGATCTTATATGCAGTATGCACTAGAGTGCATGGAACCAAAAATTTTCAATTGGGCTGAAGCTATACTCTCTCAAATGAAAGAACAACTGAGCAAGGAAAAGGGAGGAAGAAAGAAAATTTTCGACTATGGCTTGATCCTCATTTCTTTTTCCTTAGAGTGGATTCCATTAATGCAGCCTCAACATGTGACGATGGGTATATCTAACCTTAGAGATACAAGGATGCAGAGATGGGTAGAATTGATGGCTATACATGCTGGTCAATCGACCATCGTGTTCTCGACTACATTCTTCGCCTAGTTCAAGCGACAGATTATCGCCATCGATGACTATGCATATGCAGGCGTCGACTTCCGAGGAGATCCAGATTTAGTTTTACCAGAAGGTGCTCAGTGGGGTGCAATTGGTAAGAATGTTTTGACCATGTTTTTTTGTTTTTCTAAGGTTTATAAATGTTTTTGTATTTTTATGTTTTCCCAAGACTAAACTAAAGTTTTGATGTATGCATATGTGGGTCGAGTTCAACTAGTGGGAGAGCCAGAGCATGGATCGATGAGCCAATAGAGAGGGTTGTCGAGAGAGAAGTCCTCCAGGATTTGGATATGGCTGAGACTCTTGCTAAGCTTCAGCAGCACATACAGGGGTGGACCTTCGGGATTCTGGATTTCCAGATCGAAGTGTTACCCATGCGACTGTAGCGCCATACTATTGTCGTTCCTAACCGCTAGATGCGGTTACTGCATAGGATAGCTAGATCGGTAGCATGTTATCATGAGCACCAATAGTTTACTTTTGACATGTTGCATACATTTTGAGGTCAGATGACCAATATGTCTTGGGGACAAATTTTGTAAAAACCTATAACTATCTATCTATTTGATTTCAGTGTTTTCTTATGTTTATTGCGCAATCATATTTAATTATGTGAATGCATCATTACATGTGTCACAAATGTCTGTTTATAACATAATTAGCTAAAGAATCAATTAATGTGTTCAAGTGTCTAGAAATGTGTTGATATTGAATGAAATCAAAATGTCTTTCCAAAATTTGAGCTCTTAGGAAAATATGATGCATTGTTGGATTTCTGACAGTATAAACACTAGTAAGTTGCAGTACCACAAGTTGTGATTCTAACCTAATTATGATGCGATTAATACCAAATGAAATGGCATCAGAGAGAAGTTTGATAAACGCGTTATACTCAGCAGTATTGTTTGTAGATCGACCGATACAAATCCCTTGAAAACTCACTAACTCATTGTTCGAAGCGAAAATGGCCCACGCTGCAGAGGATAAATTATGTGTACTACAACTAGCACCATCATCATACCCAATGAATGGTTCCAAATATTCAGACATCTGTGATGAAAGGTAAAGCGGATTACTAACCTCAAGAAAACTCTAGAAAAACAAACTAAGATAGTAAATGAAAATAAACAACATATATATAATATAATACAACAGTTTACTACACTCATGTATAAGCATAGTAACGTTTGAGATACAACCCATTTTGAGGTTGCGCCAACGGAATTCCATCATAATCTACCAACTCAATTATGTTATAGGTCAATATAGTCTGCTACCTGTTATGCAGAATTATGGTCTACAGATAAATCAAATTCCCTAAGTGTGGTGCTAGTCACTTAGAACAAAAGATGAAATAATTTAATATCACTTTATCTGAAATAAATAGACACACAGAATGATAGAAGAACATACTTTAATAGGATTGTGCAATAAACATAGGAAAACATTGAAATCAAATAGATAGATAGTTATAGGTTTTTAAAAAAATTGTACCCAAGACACATTGGTCATCTAACCTCAAAATGTATGCAACATTTCAAAAGTAAACTAATGGTGCTCATGATAACATGCTACTGATCTAGCTATCCTATGCAGTAACCACATCCAGCAGTTAGGAAAACCAATAGTATGGCACTGCAGTTGCATGGGTAACTCTTCAATCCGGAAATCCAGAATCTCGAAGGTCAACCCCTATATGTGGTGTTGAAGCTCAGAAAGAGTATCAGCCATATCCAAATCCTGGAGGACTAATCTCCCGACAACCCTCTCTGTAGGCTCATCTGCTCCATGCTCTAGCTCTCCCACTGGTCTAACTCGACCCACATCTGCATACATCAAAACTTTAGTTTAGTCTTGGGAAAACATAAAAATAAAAAAATGTATAAACCTTAGAAAAATTAAAAAACATGGTCAAAATATTCTTACCAATTTCACCCCACTAAGTTCCTTCTGGTAAACCTAAATCTGGATCTCCTCGAAAGTTGATGCCTGCATATGCATAGTCATCAATGGCGATAATCTATCTCTTGAACCAAGAAAATAATGCAGTAGAGAACACGATGGTCGATTGACCAGCATGTCTAGCCATCAGTTCTATCTTCTCTGCCTCCTTGGATATCTAGGGTTATATATACCTAGCATCACATGCAAAGGCTACATCAGTGGAATATGCTCTAAGGAAAAGGAAATGAGGAATGAACCATAGTTGAATTTTTTCTTCCTTCCTCCCTTTTCCTTGCTCAGTTGTTCTTTCATTTGAGAGAGTACAGCTTCAGCCCAATTGAAAACTATTGGTTCCATGCACTCTAGTGCATACTACATATAAGATATGTTTGCTACATGGAGTGTAGCAGTACCAAAAAGCTTTGTGATTGTGAATAAGATGTTTTTCAATAGAAAATCACGAACATTGTGGATGCTTATTTTCCCATCCTTTCTAGGCTCTACCCCTGGATTGCAATACTGCAATATATATTCTCTCACTGTCTCTCCTCCGAGAGCAAACCCTAAGAGAGAAATGGGTAGGCCTCTCCTTGACAAGCCTGTCAGAAAACAGATATCCTCCACTAAAATTGGGACCACTTTGTCTCCAATATGAAATGCCTCAATCACTGGATGCCATTCGTGAACAAGGAACTCCAAAATTTCCATATGTTACCTCATACAAGATAATCTGAAGTACTTTGAAAACCCATAGTCTCTGAGGGCTCTTATAGTACCCAAATCATTTAGGGAAATCGTGTTTTGTTCCTCATGTTCTCTTTCCCTCCAAGTAATTGTCATTTTGGTTTGTTGAATCCCTTAAACACAATCATAAGACTCACAAGGACCCATTTCATGCAAAAAATTAGGAAACATTTGAACACACTGCAAAGAACAAAAATGTGAAATGCGACCAATGCACCCCTAGTCAAGGAATAGTGCATTACAAGTGCACTTGGCCTTCAATTCCAGTGCACAGCGACACGCCTTTCGACATTCAAGGGTGTGTTTCCTTGTTTGCAAAATAAATTTACCCGAAATGAAGCAAAAATACCACTGAAGGAAAGAGGATTTTTATGGCACCAACCTAGATCAAATGACGAGGAAAACTGTCCACAGAATCGATCGTAATCAACAGCTGAAGTTCGGGGACAAAAACAGGTTCAGAGCTCCAAAATGCAAATGGTAACTTTCAAATAGTAAAAATGAATAGTAAAACTCTTATAATTAGTCATTTGATTATTTGAAAATCCTATTTATTGTTGTGACTATGGTTTTATTCATTTTTTATCATGAAACAGGTATTTTTAATCCATTTGATGTTGTTCTGAACAAGTTTATAGTTGACATAGAATATTAGTCATGCACACCTATTTAAATAATGATTTGACCACAAAGCATACTTTTATCCTTATTTTTTGAGCTTTGATAAAAACAAAAAGGGACTTGAAGCGCACTTTTATCTCTTTTTCGAGCTTCGATAAAGGTGAAAAAGGAACCCCTGGATTCTTCTTTTATCTCTTTTCAAACTCCAATAATGTGAAAATATTGTCGATCACTTGTCTTTTAGAGCTCGTAAAAGTAAATGAATTGGCATCTACCATTAGGGGAATTTTGAGGTATAAAATGGGCCTCCTAAGAAAAATGTAGAACAAAAATCAACTTTATAAGAAGCAATAGGATTCAAGATGATGATGTCAACCATGGAGGATGATTCACCATTTTTAAGTAAAAGGGTAAAAATATTAAAAAATAATAAAATAATAAAACTACCTTTTCAACTCATATTTTTAACTTATATCTCAAATATTTTACTCAGATTTCGAGAGCGAGTACTCATTGGATGCAAAATTTAATTCCTCATCCAAGGAGTAACCATGTTGTATACTTTCGATGGACCTTACTACACGAAAAATGAGAAATACATAAAAAAACATGATTACAATCACGTGTTTCATGTATTTCTCATTTTTCGTGTAGCAGGACCCATCGAAAGTATGCAACATCGGTACTCCTTGGATGAGGAATTAAATTTTACATCCAACGAGTACTCCCACTCAAAATTTGAGTAAAAAATTTGGGAGATAAGTTGAAAATATGAGTTGAAAAAGTAATTTTTTCTTTTTTCCCTCTAAAATTTGATGATGTCATCAAATCTTATTTTATTATTTCAACTATTATTTTATAATATCCTTAGGAGGCCCATTTAGACCTCAAAATTCCCCTAATGTTAGTATAAGTTTAACCCTTTTTCGAACTGAGATAGATTATTTACGAAAAAGGAAACCTTAGTCGAACATGGCTAGGAGGTTCTCTCAGATATCATTTTACACTTTTTTGGATCTGAGCAACAAATTTACGAAAAAGACTCATGGAGTTTTCTTTTGTCCTCTTTTGAAAATTCTCTAAATATGAAAAAGGACTGGGTTGTCACTGTCGTTAGGCTCGTTAAAACATAAAATAGCGACGGGCTTGTCGATCATGGAAACAATCGAGTTTCATTTATCGCTAAACTCGTTAAATTATTAAAAGGGGATGCATATTCACCCGAATGGTTGAATTATAGATCAAGAATATGTTATCCTCCTCAAGCTTATTAAAAAATAAAGTGGTACTGATCGACAAATGACCAGGGAAATTTTGGGAAAGTGAACAGAAATTTTACGGCAGCAGGTCGCTCTTGAACATGACACTTCTCTCCATCATTGTGACATTTGGGTTGGGTAATCTTCTTGAGGGTTCATTCATACCTATGGTTCATCATACCTTCACTTCGATTTTGGGTCAAACGATTTCTAACTCATCTCAATGTCATCGATATGTTCAAAATAAGTCCTCTAGTGAATACTCATCCTTCTACAATACTCATAAACCTTCATTTTCATGACAGACATCCCTGAACATTGCTATATCAAGTCATATTTTTTCTCCGAAATCAGTAACTCCCATTTCGTGATAAAGTTGCTTCTTGTCGACATCAAATCATCATCAAGGAAATTCACTTAGAAACATCATCTTCCAGTACCATGAGGCTTGTTACAACATCAAAAAGGTCATCGCTTTTGGACCTTTGACCAAACTATTTTGTTTGGCATTCGACATCAAATCATCTATTCACACCTTACGAAATGTACTACAGTACCTTGAGAGCCATTAACATCAATGATGGTTCTCTCGCATTTGTTAACATCTCACATCATTGGCTGGTAATCAAACGATGGCTTACCATGTTCGACTACAAATCATATATTCGCATGGCTAGACTTGTACCTGAACAATCAAGTAAACGAGATAAGAAGACCCTGGATCTAGTTTTAGCCATCCGGGCTGTGATTTCAGGATTGTTGTACACATCATACATACGGTGAACTTACATGCAAATCATCATCTAAACATGGGCCTATATCTGTAGGCATGTCTGTATTTGGCAACATTCCGATGTAGATGACTTTTTGCACTATGTACATGTTATTAGATAGTTTATGTGTTGAGCATGGGAATGCCTCTCTCAGCAATTCATAACCAAGATGAAAATATCATGATGCAATGTATTGTAAGATTGATGCAGGTTGTCACTCCGCTTCAGTTCCATCTCATCACATCGTAAAACGTCTGATTCAAAAATATTATTATTATTTCGACATCATGCTTTAGGGGGCAGTTGTTATAGGTCAATTTCGGCATCGTCCCCCATGACCTCGTCAAATTGGACATTATCCCCGGGACCAATGAAATAGGGTCTATCATCCCCTTAAATTTCAGTTGCTATATTCCCTAAGAGAAGAACAAATCATTCATGGCTTCTATTGTGAGATTTCCAAGGTTTGAAGTACATGTCATATCACTTATGAACTCACCAATGTTGCCTCTAAAGGGACTAACTTCATTTCATATGCAACATCCTCCATTCAAGGGTGCACTACAATGCACTTCCCGACATTCAAGAGTGTGTTGGTCACCTAGGAGCGGAATTCTCATTGTTTCAGGAATCTCCACATGGCTAGTGCATTGACTAGTAGCCCATTTCATGAAAGGTGGACTTCATTATCAAATTTTTCTTATGTCCTTTCTTATTTTTGTTTGTCCTGCATGTATATATTTTTAATTTCTCAATTAAACTTTATTTATAAAGTTAGAATAAGCAACATTCAATACATATTTCAAGCTTTAATTTCATATCATGTTGAAATCCTTTGAGTCTCATTAAACGTCAGGTCTATTATGGTATTGAGTGCTCATTTTTATACAATTAACAAGTTGCCTGTATAGTCATTTAATGAGTGCTATTATGAAATTCTGACTCACCCACTTAGAATGATAGATCATTGGTAGTAGTGGGTAGCTAGATATATTGCAACATATGAAAAATGGTGGGTGCTAAAAAAAAAAGTGTATTGAATATTCAGCCATGAAGTCTATGTTTTGTAATGTAAATGTTTAGTTGATTCACGTCTCCGCACAGAGCTAGTTTTTGGTTTAGTGATCTTATTAGTATTTTCTTCTTGGGATTTTGGTTTTGATTTTAATTATAAGATTAAATAATTATTAATATCTAAAATATTGTGTTTATAGATAATTATATTTAAATAAATAATGATAATATAATATTTATTATACTTGCCGGAGGCAGTGTATATTGCAATGGCTTTGCAATTGATTTGACATTAGTTTGTGTCTGACTCAAAAAAATTTAAAATTTATCTAATGTTACACATTATAAATTGAAATTTATGATTTTTTTTAAATATTTTAATGCATTTATCTCAAATTTTATTGCTTGAAAAGTTTAACATGTTATTGCAAAACGCATAGATATTAATGCCAATTTCAATGGTTTTAGTCTGCCCTCAATCCCTACTCTACAGTCATACTATGGCAGGGAGAAAGAAGAAGTAAATGGAGATATCTATCACAATTAATTCATTATATGTTGGCCTCTGCTTCCCTCCTATTTTTCCTGCACTCCATTAATAAAAAATACATACGTACACGCATTCAATCTTTCGATCCAGCTCTTTCAAGCAATCAATGGGTTGTTGGTTTACCCAAAGATCCCACCATGCCTTCGCCAACTAGTCAATTTTGGAGGCCCAAGAAAAGTGTGTGACTGGGGTCTTGATGCAGATGGAGAAATTATTTTTTTGAGTATTTTAGTCTGGTTTTTCATTTGTATTGATTGGCATTGGCATTCATGATATAGATTTTACTGTACGCATTCACATCTCTTGCAGCTCTTCGCACATACTAAATTTTGCAAAGTAACAGCTTAAATCACGAAATGTATTATTACTGCAAACACAGTACACATTCTCCTAGGTATCACAATTTTAACATAAATTGGTTTTCTGGAACTTTCAAGGAAGACCCTAATGCTTGCTCTGCCTTCTATAAAATCCCTTTGCCCACCATTATCTACCCTTACGTTCTCGTTTTCAAGCTTAGGTAGAGCAATATCATTTTTAGGTGCCATCGATGTCGTTCCAAGCGATAAAGACTGTCCGGTTTCTGGGTCTGTTTATCATTCTATTACTCCATTCTGTTGCCATGGCTTCCATGCCCAGGACGCCAGTGAGTGTACCCTTTTGCAACAATTACGTTTCAAGCTAGGGTGCAGACAACATCAAAGAATTTCATGGTGGTCGAAAGGTCGAACTTCTCCTCAACAAACAGTATGGTAAGTTATTATCCATTCCATTTATTTCTACATATTTCTGGGCTATTTTGTCTTTTATCAGTCGCTGGATATAAAAAAGTAAGATGAAATATATGGGGTTGGCAGGTGCGGGGTTTGAATCCAAGGGGACATACTTATTTTGGCATTTCAGCATGCAGATCAAGCTAGTTCCCGGTGATTCAACTGACACTGTCACAGCCTACTATGTGAGTAGATTCATAATAAATTTTTTTGTTTTCTTTCAAAAGTGTTGTTATTTAATTACTTTTTATGTGTTCGTTTATTTTGGGGTGAGCATCTTTCTTCTCAAACTGCAGAGTACGACGAGATAGACTTCGAATTTTTAGGCAACAAGTCTAGGCAACCATACATTCTTCAAACCAATGTATTCACAGGAGGCAAGGGTGAGAGAGAGCATCACATATATCCTTGGTTCGATCCCACCAAGGATTAACATTTCTATTTTGTGCTCTGGAACATGTACCAGATCGTGTAAGCCCTAGACTGGAACCCTGTACATTCTCTCTATTTCTTATTTCAAACATACACAAAAGCGAATGTATTAAATTTTAAAATGTGCCTGCCTCTCGTTGAATATTGATTGGTGCGATGGGTTTTTTTTTTTAGGAGTCTTTGTTTCTACGAATCGGGAGCTGATGTGACAGCTCTCGATCAGCCTTCTCAGGCGACCTCTCCCTTCTCCGGCTCATGGTGGACCCCGCGGAAGACGGTGACGACATTTCCCCTCTCGGCAGACGGTGAAAGCAACGGCAGCATGGATCTCATCTCCCTCGCATCGTCCGCCACCTCCCTCCATCGCGCCGCTCTTCCCCATCCGCCGCCCCACCTCCTTTAATGCTGAATTGTGAAATTTGAATATGAAAAACTACGAATTGAAATTTGAAATTTTGAATTTTGAATTACTGCAAGTACAACAACCAAGGCCTGGCTATGTTCACCTCGTCCCTCTACGTTGTAGGCCTTGTTGCTTCGCTGTTTGCGTCGTCTATGACGAGGAAATATGGACTCAAGGCCACTATTATCAGCGGAGGTACCCGTTTCATCGTAGGCGCTTCTCTGAACGCCAGTGCAATGAATTTTCCAATGCTCATTTTTGGGCACATTATGCTTGGAGTCGGAATTGGCTTTGCAAATCAGGTAGGAATTGCCAGAGTCAAAAGATAGATTTAGGCATTTGCCTTTGAAATTCAACAATTCCTGCACTTATAATGACTTGGGTGGGTAACAGAGCTTTTAGAATGACTTGGGTTTGCAGAATTTTTTAATAGTTTGGATCTGAATCATCCTGACTTGGGGATTTTTAATAGTTAATTGGTTCTGAATCATTCGGACTTGGGTTTTTTATTAGTTAATTGGATCTTAATCATCATGACTTGGGCTACTTTTTATTAGTTTGGATTGGAAGGACTTGGGTTTGCAAAGTTTTTTACTAGTTTAGTTTGGATTGGAAGGACTTGGGTTTGCAGAGTTTTTTACTAATTTAGTTTGGATTGGAAGGACTTGGGTTTGCATATTTTTTTATTATTTTAGTTTGAATTTGAAGAACTTGGGTTTGCAGAGTTTTTTATTAGTTAGAATTTGAATTTGAATGAATGGGTTGATAGATTTTTTTTTGTTTGAATTTGTTTCAAGGTCGTTCCTCTGTACCTATCAGAGCTGGCTCCTCCAAAACTCCGTGGAGGACTCAACATGTTGTTCCAGTTGGCCACAAAACTTGGGATTCTAACATGCCCATGCCCAGCAGCAGATTATGGAGAGAGTTTTGGCATTGTTGTTGCTGCTTTGCTTTCTGCTGGCTTCATCACTAGCAATATTATCCTATTTTTTTCAAAGGTTGATGTTGGCATAGTTTTGGGCCTAAATTTTGGAGGAGACCAACAATTATCTAAAGGATTCTCAGCATTGTTGGTAGCAGCCATCTGTTTATTTGTGGTTGCATTTGGGTGGTCATGGGGTCCTCTTGGATGGACTGTGCCCTGTGAAATTTTCCCACTAGAAGCCCGCTCTGCTGGACAGGCCTTCCTATATCTTTTATGTACCTTCAAGTATGGGATTTTCCTCTTCTTTGCAGGCTGGATCTGTATCATGACTGCCTTTGTATTCTTCCTGCCAGAGACTAAGGGCGTACCCATTGAAGAAATGATTCTTCAATGGAGAAACCACTAGTTTTGGAAGAAAATCGTTCCATGTATTATTGATGAAGAGGTGATGAAGCGCCCATATCTGTGAGTGACTAATTTAATTTGAGAGTTTGTATTTGATGAATGTGTGATTGAAATAAAGAAGACTATTTTAATTTGAGAGTTTTATTGTAATTTCTGATTGAAATAAAGATTAATTTAATTTGAGAATTTGACCTCTCTAATTTTTTTGTAATTTGCAAATTCATTTGAGGATTTATTTCCAGAACATATCTAAACCTCATATATCTAAAATCTCAGCTAAGCAGTTTGTTTCATTTTATATATGGTGAAAATCTGTATTTGCATATTTATTAGACAAAACACTTAGATATTGGTATATGTAGAACATAATTTTTATATATGTATATAATGCATATTCACAGATGCTAATATTCTCTAAGAAAATCACATAGCTAAACCAATATTTTTTAGCAAAAATATGTAAAATCATTTAATGACTAGTAAAATAATATGTTAATTATTTGTATTTAAAATTATAAAATTATCAAAATAAACTCTATTATTTTTATTATATCATCATTATATGTTTAAATATGAAACAATTTTATATTATATAGATCATTATATGTTTAAAAAAAAAATTCCAGCGCCTACAGGAAAAAAAATTTAGATGCCTATAACAAGGAAGACTATTGGGACAGATGTTTTTCAATGGTCAAAAGGAAGAAAATGAAGGCATACATATGGTGTAGAAATTATAATCAAATAAAGGAAGATACATTTGGTAATTGAATGTTCTTTGTGCATACAATTTTTTTCTGTGGCTTGGCACAAAAAAATCATTTATCATTATTCATTAATAGATCATCAACGTCGTCTTTCGAATAAGTTCAACTCTTTTCATCAAACTTAAAAACTTAAAAGACACGTTGTTTTGATTTAAAATTCAACTTACATCGAAAAATTCTCCAATTCATAACAAAACTACATGATTCATTAATAAATCATTAATGAAAACCAAAAGGTAACTTCAACTCTTTTCATCAAAATAAAGTTATACTTTTCTAATTATTTTTTTATGATATACATCAGTCAACCTATTTTATTATATATATATATATAGATATATATATGTGTGGAATAATCAAATTATCTATTATTTATATTACTTTGATAAAATTAAGAACTACAAATATTCTATGATATATTATTCCAAAATTACTACCTTAAAAAAATTATAAACTCCATTATAATTAATAATTTTTTTTTCTATTTAACATTGCATTTAACTAATAAGAACACAATATAATAAATAATAACCCTTTCCCAACTTACTTTTTAAATTGATATATATAAACGATCAAATATAATATTCTTAAAAAAATATTTAAAAATCTAAACCTCTACACCAGTTTTATTTTAACTTAACACAATACAATATAATCAATGAAAATGAAATTCACTTTAAATTAAATATATAAATTATCATTGATTATATAGTACTCCATTAAGAAACTAAAAAATATAAAATGATGCTTATGCTTAGCTTTCTTAAAAAATAAAATATGTAAGATATACACGTTATCATTTATATGACTAACGGCTGATTCACCTTTGTTTTGTATGAAATATATTTGAAATCATTAGATAAAGGTGCTTTAAGGCATATTCGTTTATAAAAATTGTAATAAGAAGTCATTTAAGAAGTACCACTAGACCATGCCATGGATTTGCCTACCATTATTGGATGAAAATACAAGGAAGAAGCTTGATCATACCTTTTAAGTTGATAGAATTTTTTGCCTTAAAATTCTTTTGGAATAATAGGATAGAGTTACAACCACTAAAGGTGTGGATATAATTAATGAATATGGTATTGAGGTACATCCATTCGCTAGATACTTGATGAGTTGGGGTCCAAAGTGAAGGCCTTGGTGCCCTACAACAATGAAGTAGAGAGGACATTTTTTGGACATTACGATGGGTAGATATTAGAGGAATTTTCTTTGAATATAGGAATATTCTATCCAAATGTGCAACCAAAAATAGGACTTGTATCCTAAATAGTTTCCAGTCAAAGACATGTCCTAACGATGAACCATATTTGATGGTTCACAATATGTCGGAAATTAATATTTTTATGTGATGGATTCAAAAGTGAGATATATCAATAGCTTAAAATGTACTCTTATCATTGAATTTGACCACTTTACTAGTGTGAGGGTAGACAAGTGGTTCCCATCTCAGGGTTTTTTTTCTTTTATCTTCAAGCAATGACAATTGAATAGTTTTGATAGTAAATGTGATAGATTATTAAGTATTGATAGTAAATGCTTCCTACTACTATACATATTGGTTTCATTTTCGTAAGCGTTATCCAAAAAAGATGTAAATTCATTATGTAATCTATGATGAGACTGCAACCTAGAAATTAACGAGAAACATTCTCCTATAGTTTTGTCATTGGATTTAGAGAGTGTTCTTCTTTAAGTCTTGTTTCCTTCCTGCTATGTCACATGAAGGGTAGGATCTAGCTTTTCATATCCAAATGTTGTTCCATTAATATCTTGAAGGTCAAAATCCACTAGTCATTAAAATTATTTTACATATTTTTGCTAAAGTTATCATGGTAGATTGGAAAATTATACAAGAGAGAATCTTTTGATTGTTTTTTGAGATGTGAGTTTTCCTTTGTTTAAAAAAAAATAAGCTTCAATATTTAAACATATAATGATCGATATAATAAAAAAATAATAGAGATTTTATTTGGATTAATTTTATAAATTTTAAATACAAATAATTAATATATTATTTTACTAGTCATTAAAATTATTTTACATATTTTTGCTAAAAAATATTGGTTTAGCTGTGTGATTTTCTTAGAGAATATTAGCATCTATGAATATGCATTATATACATATATAAAAATTATGTTCTACATATACCAATATCAAAGTGTTTTTTCTAATAAATATGCAAATACAGATTTTCACCATATATAAAATGAAACAAACTGCTTAGCTGAGATTTTAGATATATGAGGTTTAGATATATTCTGGAAATAAATCCCCAAATGAATTTGCAATTACAAAAAAATTAGAGAGGTCAAATTCTCAAATTAAATTAATCTTTATTTCAATCAGAAATTACAATAAAACTCTCAAATTAAAATAATCTTCTTTATTTCAATCACACATTCATCAAATACAAACTCTCAAATTAAATTAGTCACTCACACATATGGGCGCTTCATCACCTCTTCATCAATAATACATGGAACGATTTTCTTCCAAAACTAGTGGTTTCTCCATTGAAGAATCATTTCTTCAATGGGTACACCCTTAGTCTCTGGCAGGAAGAATACAAAGGAAATCATGATACAGATCTAGCCTGCAAAGAAGAGGAAAATCCCAACTTGAAGATACATAAAAGATATAGGAAGGCTTGTCCAGCAGAGCGGGTTTCTAGTGGGAAAATTTCACTGGGCACAGTCCATCCAAGAGGACCCCATGACCACCCAAATGCAGCCACAAATAAACAGATGGCTGCTACCAACAATGCTAAGAATCCTTTAGATAATTGTTGGCCTCCTCCAAACTTTAGGCCCAAAACTATGCCAACAATAACCTTTGAAAAAAATAGGATAATATTGTTAGTGATGAAGCCAACCAAAAGCAAAGCAGCAACAACAATGCCAAAACTCTCTCCATAATCTGCTGCTGGGCATGGGCATGTTGGAATCCCAAGTGTTGTGGCCAACTGGAACAACATGTTGAGTCCTCCATGGAGTTTTGGAGGAGCCAGCTCTGACAGGTACAGAGGAACGACCTTGAAACAAATTCAAACAAAAAAAATTTTCCAACCCATTCATTCAAATTCAAATTCAAACTAATAAAAAACTCTGCAAACCCAAGTTCTTCAAATTCAAACTAAACTAATAAAAAACTCTGCAAACCCAAGTCCTTCCAATCCAAACTAAATTAGTAAAAAATTCTGCAAACCAAAGTCCTTCCAATCCAAACTAAACTAGTAAAAAACTCTGCAAACCCAAGTCCTTCCAATCCAAACTAATAAAAAGCAGCCCAAGTCATGATGATTCAGATCTAATTAAATAATAAAAAACCCAAGTCTGGATGATTCAGATCCAATTAACTATTAAAAAACCCCAAGTCGGGATGATTCAGGTCCAAACTATTAAAAAATTCTGCAAACCCAAGTCGTTCTAAAAGCTCTGTTACCCACCCAAGTCATTCTAAGTGCAGGAACTGTTGAATTTCAAAGGCAAACGCCTAAATCTATCTTTTGACTCCGACAATTCCTACCTGATTTGCGAAGCCAATTCCGACTCCAAGCATAATGCGCCCAAAAATGAGCATTGGCAAATTCACTGCACTGGCGTTCAGAGAAGCGCCTACGATGAAACTGGTACCTCCGCTGATAATAGTGGCCTTGCGTCCATATTTCCTCGTCATAGACGACGCAAACAGCGAAGCAACGAGGCTTGCAACGTAGAGGGACGAGGTGAACATAGCCAGGCCTTGGTTGTTGTACTTGCAGTAATTCAAAATTCAAATTTCAAATTTCAATTCGCGGTTTTTCATATTCAAATTTCACAATTTAGCATTGATGGAGGTGGGGCGACGGATGGGGAAGAGCGACGCAATGGAGGGAGGTGGCGGATGATGCGAGGAAGATGAGATCCATGCTGCCGTTGCCGTCGCCATCTGCCGAGAGGGGAAGTGCCCTCACCGTCTTCCGCGGGGTCCACCATGAGCCGGAGAAGGGAGAGGTCACCTGAGAAGGCTGATCGGGAGTTGTCACATCAGCTCCCGATTCGTAGACACAAAGACTCCTCCTTTTTTTTTTTGGGGAAGTTTTTTGTTGACTCAGTACCAATCCGTGTGTTCAAGAACTGCAAGGAAATGTATTCAATTCAATAAAAAAATACATAATTCAAAGGCACTTCTCTAGGGCTTCGTGCAAAAAATCTATTTGAGAGCTCACCAAGGAGAAAATGTCGCTTAATCAAACCCCTGATCAATGAAGGAAAAGTAAAAATAAATTGTGTATCCTTTGAAATGAATGGCACAACTCTATATTAAATTACAGTTTTAATCTGGATCAGGAAAATACCCAGAATATTTACAAACAATGCTAAAATTTTAATACTCCGATATCAGACAATTGAGTTTCCCCAATTCTTACTGTATAAGAGAAAATTAAAGATGGTTTTAACAATAATTTTATGCCTTCCAAACAAGAAGACTATTTGTCAATTAGATGCCATAGATCCCAGTAGCCAAAAAATTACTGAAAGCAAACCATCAACTTACTCTCTACGTCTCAGGTGTAAAACTCTGCCTCAGCGCTTAAAACACTAACCCTAATTCAATATTCGCATGATATAAACCCTAACCCCTAAAAAAACGGCTTTGGGAGAGAACATACACCAACATTCGAAGAATTAAAAAGTACCATTTGTGGGAGAGCTAATCTGGCGCTCACATAATTCCTAAAAGCAACAGTCCCTGTCAAATGGCCAAAGGGATGTACCACCGGCTTCCTTTTTGTTGAACCATTTCTACCCCAAGAAAATTTCCTCCCAAATGAACCAATTTTGTTGCCAATTTGCAGATTTTCCCATCTCACAATTTCTATTAGTGAAAAGATTCGTTTGTTTCTTAATTCTTATATCACCCCTGGCTAAATTATGGAGACTTTTACTTCCTATCCAAGGATCAAGCCCAAGTTGGACTTTATCTTCTCTACCCACCTTCCAGATTAGCTAGTAACCAACTAGATGGAAAGCAGAGTTCGCAACTTTCTAGATAATTGATGCATTATGCACCACAACTTTCCAAATAACTGATGCATTATGCACTTGTTTGATGGGGTTCCTAACCCATTCCTCCACGATGCCAACAATTTTCCAGATAATTGATACATTATAAACTTCTTTGACAAGGTTCCTAACTCATTGTTCAACTGTGCCAACCAGCTTTTCCAAATAATTGCTACATTACGCACTTGTTTTACCAGGTTCCTACTCGATTCCTCAATTGCACCTAAGTATAGGTTCCTACTCAATTCCTCAATTGTACCTAAGTATATATCTGATTACTTAGACTCACAAGCCTTTTCCTTGTATTACTCTCCAAACATCCTTTTGCAGCTAAAGCTTTGGAGAAGAGTAGCAAGCTTTTTAGGCCCCATCCTCCATATGTTTTTGGAGCTGCCAGCTTTTTTTTAGGAAGCCAATACAAGACCTTTCCTTTTGTTATCTCTCGATCAGAAGAATTTATAACCCAATTTCATAATTGAAATCCAAAACAGTGAAATCTAGCTACTGATAAGGTTTCGAATACTGCAACTACATATTTAAATTATTTAAAAAATTAAAGTACACGTGACATAGAATGTTCACGTTTCAGTTTTGATGCTCACTAAGCATTTGGGTAGCTTGCATCCATTTTACGGTAACATCGTTTCCAAACCTCATCTTAGTGTGTTGTGCCATATGAAATGCATCCAAAGATGCAACTCTCTCTTGGAAATTGAGAGAATGGGTCCCTTATTCAAAATTTTGTTCTCCTTTAATATAGCTATCCTCTACCAAGATGACCATACAAACTAGTGTAGATTTCAGATAAGAATATGTACTTTTAAGTTATTTAGGCAATTGATGGAATTTTTTTCGTTTCAAATTTTACAATTTTTTTTCTTAGACACAAGAATTTTCTTAAATTTTCCTAAATGATCAGATTATTATATATGTGGGAGGCAGTGTAATTGCATTAGGTTCCTTCAAGCGCACATGTAATGGGACTGGTATGATGGGCAAAATCACTAAATTATAATGGATTCAAATTATTTATTTACTTAACATCACATAAACATAAAGAAACGAAACAAATATAATAAATAATAAATGTATTTTTTTTTTTTTTTTGCCTAAATGCAATATTGTGCACTTTTTGAGATATATACAATTGTAACTTTTTATTGCTTTTTATTTAAAATTAACTATATTTAAACTAACCGGCAGGTAATAGCTACCATGTAGCCTTTGTTTAATTATGTTTTGATTTCAAAAATATATTTAAAATAAATAATAATATAATATAATATAATATTTAATTTTTATTTTAAAATTATATTATTATTATTAATTAATATAACTTTATTTTAATAATATATTTAGTCAGTGTTAAAGTTTTCAAAATTTAAACTCTTTTGGAATATGAAAATTGAAGAAAGTTTACACTCTGAAACATTTGATTTATTTAGATATTTTTTAAATTAAAATAGTTATATATTATTTAACAATATTATTAAATAATTATATATTATTTAATAATATTATTTATTTATTTAATTAAAATTTAGTTATATATATATATATATATATATATATATATATATATATATATATATATATATATATATAAACTAATTTTCAATATAAAATTTTGAAATATAATAATTACAACTATAAATCACTTTATATTCTTTTGTAGTAATATATTAATTTATAAATACTATTTATAGTTTACATATATATAGTTAATTATATATTCATTAATTAATAAATTTATAATTATGAATTATTGTTTAATTTTAAATTTAAATTTATTTTAATGTTATATAATTAAAAATTATAGTTTCTTAATCAAAATCAAACTATAATATAATAAAATTAATTAGTTTGTTGTTTTTAGTATTTTTAATTCAGTAAATATTAAAGGAGTTGTATATGCAACAAAATAGTGGGGACTCTGGTTTTTTTTGTTTAAATTAGGTAATTTAAAAAAAAAAAATCAAATAGTTGGAGTTGGAGTTGAAGTGTTTGAATCATTTTTTTTTATTTTTATGGTGGAAATGGTTTCAGTACCATCAAAAACTCCTAGAACACCTTGAAAGACCCAAAATCCTGAAATTTAACAACTGTAACCCAGTTTAGTTTTTCAAAATTTTATATCAAATATTTTCATAATCTTACGAGAAATTCTAAATTATTTTATAAATTTTTAAAACTAAATAAATATTATATTTATATTCATTATTGTTTCTATCTATACAATAAGCCACATCTACCTATACTGAATTGTAAAACTAAAACTATTGAGAATAGTAATGTGTAGTTTATTACTCTCTCACACAATTACATTTCAAACAAAAGAACAATATACAAATACTACATTTCAAAGAAAGGAAAGAAAATACAAAACCATAGACATTCTCCATTTGCAGGGCGGCCATTTCCTTAACCACTCAACAAATTATCTCCAAGCAGTCTGTGGTAGCCCATGGTTCAGCACAGTGGGATGAATTTATTTGCAGAAAGTGTTTCCCTTGTATGTATCAACGAGTCAATTATTCTGTATTTTCTTAGTCAGAAAAGTGAGCATCAACAGGATAAAGTTATTAATGGGTTTTTGGAGTCGGTCAGAAAATTGGGCAGCTACAGGATAAAGTTAAAGTTATTAATGGGTTTTTGGAGTCAATTAGTCAGAAAAAGGGGCAGCTACAGTTATTGATTGATTTTGATAATTATCAATTAGTTAATAATTTTTTTACTCATTAAGCTAGCGCATCTATACTTATCTTAAAACTTCTCTTTAATCATAAAAACAAAATTTTAAAAAATCAAAATAATTTTAATGAACTTTAATCATCATCATCAATAATTTATAACAAGACAAAATTCATTCCCACCAAATAACCTCATAGACATGGACTATGAACCGAGAGTAATAATTCTTCCTCTCATTACGACTTTTCTTAACCATTGTCTGACTGATGTTTGCTGAATGGTCGTCCTCTTGCATCCAGGTTTTGGTTCGTTGTTTTTATGTTTTTTCTGTTCCTTCTTTAAAGAAAAAAAAGTGTAATTCTGTTTTTTTTTTCAAAAAACAAGACTTCTAATTTCACATATAAAATAATTGATGTAACAATAGTATAGTATATTTGTTTGAGGTAACTAAAAAGTGTTTTTATTTAAATATTTTTAATTTTTTTAAAATTTAGAGAAATTTAATAGTTTGTTTGATAAGTAAATTTTATTATTATTATTATTGTTTTTTAATTTTTAGAGGAATTTAGCAGTTTATTTAACATTTAATTATTAGTAAACTTTGTGTCTGGGGTCTATGACTTATTTTTATTTTTGTAAAAAAATTACAAACAGAAAATTTTGAATCTTAAATTTCTCAATTGTTACAAATTTCAAATTACTTTAATCACCAATTAAATTATTACAAAACTATTTTATTTTAATATTTAAAAATATAATTAAAAAAAATTAGTTCCACTAAATTTTAATTAAAACAAATCACTTACATTAATATGAAACAAAACCAAAATTAAAATATGGATTATGCATGTATTTTTATTAGTGATAAGGATCCAGAGTTTCAGATATGTTAGTTAATCTAAAGCAATGTAAAATAAATGAAAGACTAGAAGAAAACAATTTTGCCTAGCTATAACTTGTAAACATATGTGACGTATGTTGTTAAAATAATTTTCTGAAAAATAAAAAATATATATATTTTTAATATTTAATTAAATATATATCTATATTTTTTAATAATAAGTGAGATTCCAAATTTTTTTTGGGCAAAGAGTTCTAAGTTTTTTAAAATTATATGAAGTTGGAATATATTGATCATTTGAGAACCATGCATATTTATGTACTTAAGATTGATAGAAGTTTGAGTAAAGTGTGGTTTTTGAGTATTACACATAATGTTAAGTTAATAATTATTTCTATATTTATATTGTTTTATATTTTTTTTAAAGTAAAATAAACATTTAATGTTTAAAAAACATAATTGGTTTTATTATTATTCATTCAAATTGTATATCAATGCTAATTATTATTTTTTAAAAACATAGAATTACATATCAATGTTAATTATTATTTTTCCATGGAACATATCTACTTAAGAAAATGTACTTTTTTGTTGTATCAAAGCAAATGCTATCATAATAAAAAAAAAATTAGTTTATACTCTAGTAAATACAATGGTACCAAGATAGATATTATGTGATCAAACGTGTATAAATTTTTTTGAGTTGTAGAAGTGCATTTGATTAGTTGATTACATTATCTTGTGTCATTAAGTTCAACACCAAGTGTGTTATAGCACGAAGAAAAGCATGTGCACAATGCAACTTAAATTTCTAATATAGTACTAAAGTAAATTGTGTCATTATGATTTATAATAGCATCAGGTTAAATACATTGTTGTTCTAATCTTGAAGATTTACATGAAATAACCTTGAAAAAAGTTCTTCTTTCACAAGTGAAAGTTGGAGCTAAAATTATTGATTTTATTCTCAAATGTTTGAAAAGGATAAGGTGGATGGGAGTTTGCAACAAGTGTGTCTAGGAAAGGATCGGATGTTAGCCTCGTCATTTTCTTTGTTGCCATCATCTTTAATCTATTTTAATTTCATCCCCTTATCCAATAGTATTTGTTCTCATAGTAAAAAACAAAGGGGAATGTTAGACTATATAGGAATGTTGTCTAATGGCTATATTTGTCTATGCTATTAGTGTTTTTTTTGTAACATTAAAATTTCTAGTGATTGATCAAAGAAGTACATAACATATAGTCTTGGTATTTCTTGATTTTCTACTAGGGAAACCAAACTACTGGTAAAACCATAAACTCTTCAACATCCATACATGGTGTTGAAAAGTGAGCTAAAAAAGAGTTAAGTATCTGGTCAAATGACTCTTATTGTCTAACCAATTAGTTATAATATATCGATAAGAAAAAAACTAATAGAGAAAAGCAAACACTAATATTTCATGTTTATTAAGATGATTTAGAGGGATCCATCTCTATTGGCACTTTAACACCGCTAGGAGAGATGCTTGGGTTAAGTGGGAGGAAGAGATGGTCTTATAGCCTCTTCATGCGCTAGTATAAAGTATTCATATACAATTATAACTCATTAAGCATGAGGAATATTTCCTCCTTTGCTTCATTCATGTTGTGTATGTGTTATATTCTTTTCATGACTAGCTTCAAGCGTTGCTACCTTGCATCGAGTGCAGTGGGGGGATTGTAGGGCGATTGATAGCCCCCCTTGTTGGGGGGGTTTTCAGGGGGGAAGTAGCCCCCCTACATGGGATTCGGGGTAGCCGCCCAAAATATTTTTTATTTGGAACCAGTCATGGTTTTGTGCATAGTTTTAAGCATGATGATTTTTCCCATGGTATATTATAGATCAAGTTAATGGAACTACATTTATATTCTAATCCAGGGTTAATGGATTAGGGGTTTATGAATTCTTCAACATATATAAAATGTTTTGTAAAAATCAATCTATTTTTTCTCAGTTTTGGGTTCTAGGAGAAAAATATTTGTGTATATTTTTTGTTCTCGCCATTGTATATTTTCTATTTTTTTCAAGAATTCGTTTGTAGGTAATTTCTATATAGGGTTAAAATATTCACTTGCTATTAGAGTAGTTTTTGCCTCAAAGGGACGCCTTTGTTGCTGAGTTTTTTTTGCTCAAGCCTATGGTAGACCCTGATACAGTGAGAGATGTATTGAATCAATTATTGCGGTGAAAGGAGATGTCGAACAATGGAAAGATAGAGATCGAGAAATTTAATGGAAATAGTTTGAGTTGTGGAAGCTCAAGATAGAGGATCTATTGGTGGATAGAGATCAATAGATCATGATGGATCCAAGAACCAAACCAACGTCAATGTTGACAAAGGATTGGACCAAGTTGGATCGAAAGGCAAAGAGAAAAATACAATTGTGTGTATCAGGTTCAATATTATTGAATGTTTCAGGAGAATTCATAGTAAAAGCTTTATGGGAAAATTTGGGGACTTTGTATTATTCTAAGTCCCTCGAATATATATTGTTCCTACGGAAGAATCGATATAACTCAAGGATGAGGGATGGAGATTCGGTCATAGTGCATCTAAACGCCTTCAATATTGTTGTAAGTTAGTTATTTTATATTGATATTAAAATTTTAGATGAAGATAAGTGCATCAGTTTGTTGTATTCTCTACCGAACTCATGGGATAGTCTAGTTGTTTCTTGAGGTAGCAATACGACTACCTTGAAATTTGACAAAATAGTTTCACCCTTGATTTCAAAGGAGATGAAATGGAAAAAAATGGAGAACCAAAACAAAGATACATTGTCTGTAAGAGGATGCTCTTAGAGAAGAAATAGGAATAAGTCCTCAAGTGGGAGATCTAAATCTAGAGGGAGATCTAAATCTAAAGGAAAAATTACAAAGGTATGCTGAAAATGAAAAAAATCAGGGCACTACAAGAAATATTATAGATCTAAAGCTCTTGAGAAAGGAAGGTGATTTGATGATGCTCCTTCCATAGAGGTGAAATCCACCTTAGCTGAAGGTGGGGATGTGTAATTGGCTTCTTTGAGTATACACATAAATCACGAGGCATGGTTCATTAACTCAGGTGCATCATTTCACATAACTACCCATAGGTTGTGGTTCCACGAATAGAAGAAATATGATAGTGGTGATGTCTTCTTAAGTGAACACTTCCCGGCATTGTGCACATTCCAATATATGGCCAGAAATCTAATTTCTATAAGCAAGATGAATGATACAGGTGTAAAGATAATGTTCAAGAAATATGTCTGCAAGACAGTTCAAGGAGCACACATATTGATGAGGTGATTTTGGATTAGAACTCTATACAAAATTTTGGAAGTACTATTATTGATGGGTAAAATATATTTATTTTTCCTGAAAGTGGAGCGAAAAATATTGTAGTCTCTGGTGAAAATACTATGTTGTGGCATCAAATACTGCGGCATATTGGAGAGAAGGGCCTTCGAATACTACACGTTAATGGTATGGTAGAAGGTATGTTTAATTTCTCTTTGGGTTTTGATTTTTGTGAATATTATGTATATGGGAAGCAAAATCAAGTGATGTGTGTAAAGAGGGCAAAAGGAGTATTAGAGCTTGTGCACAGTGATGTGTTTGGATATTTCTTAGTTCCATCACTACGAAAATTTGTGTACTACATCTCGTTTACAGATGAGTTCTTAAGGAATACATGTATATGTTTCCTCATGAAGAAATATTAAGTCTTTAATATGTTTAAGGAATTTAAGGCTCTGGTGGAAAATTAGACAAAGAATGATATGCTTCTGGGCAAACTAGTTTTTTTCTGCTAGCTCCCTAATCAATATTCAATAAATGTGTTCAAGATCATCTCAAATTAGCAAGTTGTGAAAGGGTTTATGTGTCAATTTTGTGTTTTTTTTATGAGCAATTTCTTAAGTAAATTAGTTGTTAAAAAAAAATGTATAGCAAGTAAATTTCAGAGAAATAACACACAAAAAACACATTACACAATAGCTGATAACGGAGTTCAACCCTCCTAGGCTACACCTCCATGGACCTACTTCAATGGCTTGGCCCTCTTTGGATTAATGGTAAATTCTATTATTATATGCACCTACAGTGTTACAATGGCTTTGCAACATGCTTCATTGGATTCAGAAGACCCAAAACCCTCAAAATAGACTCTTCTGGCTTTGAAAATGCTCTTTAAGTGGACTCCGCATGGCCTCCTCTCCTGCTGGCCCTAAGCTTTTTTAATCTTCAAAGTGGAAAAATCACTTACAGAAGTGCTCCTCTACCTCTACAACCTGCACCATCATGCTCATAGCATCCAAATCACCTAGGATCAACTCTTTCTAAACCTAATTTGGTCTAAATATGCCAAAGTTATGGCTTCTTCATTTTTCCCTAGGAAAACTCCTCCAAATATGGAGAAAATCGTCCAAATATGGAGAAACTCCAGTTAAGTCCAATAAAAATGGAGGCAGCGTCGAAAATAGCAGACCCGCCAAACCTAATCCATGATTAAAGGTCGGATTAATTTAAGTTAAGTGCACATTAATCTGGTTTAGCACGTTAAGCAAATTTTAAAAAAATCATACTAAACAAATGGATTAGCACTAATAACTGTTGATTAGGGTTAAACATAGTTACCGACCAAACGGGAACTATTACCTCAAAACGAGAACTCTAGCCTAAAAAAACTCAAAAAACATGAAAAAACAACCCAAAGACGAAAAGTGTGTCTTCCAAAACGCATTGTTTTTTTTAGGGTCAAATTTCAACATTTTTTAAAATTATGCTAAAAACCAATTTTTTTCTTGAAAAATGGATTGAAAAAACACCCTCGAAACAAAAAGTGTTGATGGTGGAATAACATCATCGATCTTGTGTGTGAAAAAAACAACCTGAAAACGAAAAGTGTTGATGCTAGAATAACATCGTCTTTTTTTTATGTGCAAAAAACACCTTGAAAATGAAAAAGTGTTGATGTTGGAATAACATCTTTTTCTTTTCAACGTAAATTGTCAACAGTTTTTAATAATGACATTAAATATAAAATATCATGAGTTGGAAAAACCTTAAAATTTCAACGATAAACCTGGCATTAAAGATCAAATATCAAGTCTTAAAATTCCAATGATTTTTAGGCATGGTATTAAAGATAATCTATTATGGTGTCTCTGAAAAACCTTAAAAATCCAAGGATGGCATTAAATATAAAATATCATGTTTATGAAAATAAAATTCCAATGATTTTTAGGCATGGTATTAAAGATAAAATATCAGTTGTAAAAACAAATAATAATAATAATAAACTAAAAAAATAAAATAAAAATGAAAAATTCAAAAAAACACACAATTTAAAGAAAAATCAAAAAAATTAACCCAAAACAAAAAACAAAAACAAATATTATTTTTGTATATAAAATTTTTCGATGATAATCACATCAAAGAATATATTTTCGGCGCGTTTCGAACCCTGGCAAATGAAACCTCTCGTCGGCCGCGCGTCCCCACGCCCAGTATGCCGGGCCGACTCCAGGAATCGACCCTTGCCACCGTGGGGCCCGCACGGACAGGCCGGCGACCCGCGGGAAAGTCGCGCCCCCGCCCTCCGCCGGCCAAGCACCGGCGACCGGGAAGCCCGCGTCGGAGGTAGGGGCCCGCACGAGCCGAAGTCAGGCGGGACGGCGGAAGTCGCGCCCTCTCGCCATCCGCGCCCGAGCCCCGCAACGGTCGGCCCCGCCCACACCGGCGTACGGTGGCCCTACGGCAGGCGCAAGAGAGTTTGGGCCTGCTCCCGCCGTCCGTCATGTCAAGCCCCGGCCGTAAAACAATTTTTTTTAAATTTTTTTATTACTTTTTTTATTAATGTTTTATTTTTATTTTTTTAAATATATAATTTTTTTAATTTTAATTTAAAATATGTGTTTTTATTATTTTTTTATTTTTTAAAAAAAAAAAAAAAAAACGAATTATGTTTTTTTTATTTGAATGTGTATTTTTAATATATATATATATATATATATATATATATATATTTCTGATTTTTAATTAATTTTTATTTTTGTATTTATAATTATTATTATTATTATTATTATTATATTATTTTTTAATTTGAATTATTTTATTTTATCATTTTCTTTAATAATGGTGTTTTTTCTTTTCTTTTTTAAACTTAAAAATTTTGTTTTTTTTTTTATTTTTATTTTTATTTTTTTTTACAAGTTGTTTTGTATTTTTTTACATTTCTATTAGTTTTTTTCATATTTTTTTTATATTTGATTATTTTTGTCAAGTTTTTTATTTTATTTTATTTTTATGTTTTATTACTAAGATCAAAATCACCACTTTAAACAAAAAGGATTGATGTTGCATCAACACTTTTCAAAATTAGCATGAAAATCACTAACATTTTAAAACAAATGTTCATACTTGATAAATAAAAAAATTCAAACTGCCAAAAAACTCACCATTTTTCTAAATCGACGTGACATTTTAAAAAAATCAAAGAAAATTTAAAGTTCCAACAATATGTTCCAAAAATAAAACAGGTTATTCTACATCACCACTTTTCAAAATCGACATGAAAATCATGACATTAAAAAAAAAGGCATAAGAAAATTTAAAGTGCCAAAACTATGCTTAAAAAAAAGGGTGATTCTACATTACCACTTTTCAAAATCGAGTGCTTTTTTTGCTACCTCAAAAAAACGGGTACCAGGTAATTTTCTCGTTTGATCAGTAACTATGTTGTTAATTAACCCATATTTAATGGCTAATACATACATTTGTTTTGGCCCTCCACCACAGTCCTTTGTGTTGGGGTTGGCCCCCACACGCCTCCACCCAAACCTTTGAATAATCATAAATATAAACCACACCTCATATATAATAAGGTCTATTATGTAGAGAAAGTCCTAAAGCTTATGGGTTATGTGGGAGAGGTCGCGGGTTCGACCCTGACCTCCACCCTTCCGCTTGTACATAAATTTTTGCCCCATAATACAATAATAACCGACCTTTGATAATTTGACTTTGGACCATAGTTAAAATTTGGACCTTGGAAGGGGGTACGTGGCAGCCTCCAGGCTAGCCACATGTCCTCATGCCATTGGTTCTCTCCCAAATCCAATGAAAACACAACAAATCACCCACTAACCACAAATTGACACTTGGCATAGTGTCATCTGGCGAATATTCCCAAAATATTCCTTTTTTCTGACTAGGTTGCATGTCACCTTTCTGTCCTTTTCTGCAAAATTTTTAGGTGTTTAGGAAAATAAACAACAGGCTCTATCTTCCTGATACAGACTCTATTTTGAGTGCACCAGATTCCTGGCAACGAGCTCTTCATTGTCGTTCTAGTTTGGATCGATTCTGAGCACTTTGAAGTTTTAGCAAATTTTTGCCCACAATCCAAATTTCGATCACTCCTTTCCACTGACAGGCTTTTGGACCCACAAAATCTGGTTATTTGATGAGAGCTTAATACTCTTCTCTTTTCCAAGTTCTATGAACTTGATTCCACTTGGAAAAATCTCCATGAAAACCACTTGGGCTCACTGACATGCCTTGCCTTGCAAATGGATTGGCACTTCAACCAATGTTCTCCTTTTGTTGCTGACCCAATCCAACTCTTTTTGGCTGCTTACTGACTGTTTAAACACCTTGTTGTACCAAAGTGATTCCTCTGTGCTTGGAAAGCTGACTGATGGCCTTCCCACTGAGAATCATGTTCCTCCTTTGCACACACATGCATTCGATGCAAGCTTTTTCTGAGCGAACTACAACAATGAGTTCCAATATCAGTAATCAGAAAATAAATTACCATTCTTTTTATCTCCATGGTTCCAAATTCCGCATCTAGAAGAATGCATTCACCATCTCTTTCGTATCTTGGCGTCAACACATCAAATGGTCTACAATGGTTGTTGTTTTGGTTGCAAAATTTTTGGCATCTTGTCCCTCTTTCCTCTTCTTGATTCTATCAACCTCTAGTATTGGCATGATGCTCATGCCATGATTTGAGAATGAAGCCTAATCATGAGCCTCTCGCTTAAGAGTGGACCTTCCAAAATCCTGCAACATCTTGTCACAAGCAAGCCCATTATCTTGAAAAATACATCATACAAGAAACACAACTTGACGACCTCATCCTTTTGCTCCTTCAAAGAAACAATTGTCACATCATGTGAACATTTCCCATACTCTTACATCTTGGTGCACAAACTCATCGACAAAACATGCCTCTTAAAACAGCTGACTCTCAAGTCAAACAAAAGTTATTGTACATGTTTTTTTTTTTAATAACTTGATGATTCTTCTCCAAAAAGAAAAAGAATTTCACATCTCATGAAACAATTTTTCAACATATCCCTTTCATCCTTGGAGACAAAATCAACTCTTCCAAGTCGATATGACATGCATGCACACGCAATTGGCCAACACAAGTTGACACTCATGCATGTGCAAATGATCAACATTCTCAAGTTGACAAACATACATGATAAACAAATCAATCGACCACACAAGTCAATCGCTCATGCATGTTCAAGCACAATGAAACTATCAAAAATTCCACTGTTCACACACACAAACTCTCATGCATGTATACAATTCTTCAACTCTCTCACAAGTGCAATCATAAGTACACAAATCCCATTTGTATGTACAAGTACTTAAAGAGTTGAAATGACTAATTTTGTTGCAATAATAGTGATTCAACATACTCCATTTTTCCAACATCTTGCTTCATGCAACATGCAACATACTTTCAAGAGAAAATAAATGCATCAATTGGAAAATAAATGCATAAATCATCAAAATAAATGCAAGGCCTTAATTGGTTAAGAAATCTAACCATCTGTTTCCAAACCACTTCAATGGTGCTTCTTTCAGCTGCACTTCATCATGTGAATCATCTCGACCCACATCAATTATGGAAACTTCTTTTCCATTCTTGTCAAGATCTCTTTCCACCTTCTTCAAATGTTGTGGATGACTTGTTGGATACAAAGTCCAACACTTGTCTACAAGATGAACTTTCTTATGGTAATGAGTGCAAAATAATTGCATCTTCTTTTCAACATGGTTTGCATTATCCAATGGACCTTTGGATTTCTGCCTCCTTTGTTTGAAAATTTTCCTACGCATGGCTATCTTATTCCAACACTTTGAAACAATATGGTTATTCAAACTACAAAAGTAACATGTTAACTTTCTCCAAAGCTTATGTGAAGATTTACCATGTTTATCATAATCAAAAGCAACTTGATTAAATGCAGATTTATACCTTGCACATTCACCTTTGTGGCCTTCTTGAGGAGGTGAATTTGATGAGGTAGTGGCTCTCTTTGGGATACCAACAATGGCTTCAATGGCTTTAAAGCTTTCAACATCCTCTTGTTTTCCATTTCCATAAGTTGCATGCTTATGCGCATCTTCTTGCAAAGTGAGTGTAAAAATTTTGCATTCCTCATGAACAAAAACTTCATAAGCTTGAGGTAATGAACATGTAATGAAAGTCCTTCTTGGAACACTTTCATGTGCCTCCTTGGATTTTGAGAATTCTCCATCATGTTGTCCATAAGCAATACCCAAATACCTAGGCCTTTCCTCGACAACAATTGGCTCAACTATGCCTTGTGCATCTTTTCCTAATCCTTTACCTTCATAGCCCATCTTCATCAACAATTTGGACTCTATTCCTCTAATGTGTATTTCAAAAGCACCTACACATTCATTTTGAGAGGAAATTGAATATAAACTTGAATTGCATACCTCTTTTTCATGGACATACTTGGATAAGGTTTCCTTTGAAATATGGAGTTGAGTCTCCATCTCATGCATCTTTTCAAGACGTTATTGGTTCTCCTCCTTCATGGAAATCAACTGCTCTTGAAGTATAATTCTCTCCCTCTTATCTTCATACATCTCTTGAACCATATCATTCATGATGTATAGATTCTTCAACATCTCTTTATCAAAGAGTTTTGCTAAGGAAGATTGACTAGAAACAATGCTTGATGAAGTTTCCATCACACTTGTAATGCATAAGAAACTTCTTTGTTATGATTTGAGTGCTAAGTCCTCAATTTTGACCTTCTCTTCACACACAAAATTTCACACAATTAAATTCTCTTGGAACAAATACAAAATCAATAGCTAATTCTCTAGCTAACCTTGGCAAACCATATCAGGGCTAAAATGAGCTAAATTGTGCTCTGATACCAATTTGATCTACTTTTGGGCAAACTAGTTTTGTTGTGCTAGCTCCCTCATCAGTATTAAATAAATGTGTTTAAGATTGTCTGAAATTAGCAAGTTGTGAAAGGGTTTATGTGTCAAGTTTTGTGTCTTTTTTATGAGAAATTTATTAAGTAAATTAGGTCTTAAAAAAACATGCACATCAAGTAAATTGAAGAGAAATAACACACAACAAACACATTACACAATAGATGATAACAGAGTTCACCCCTCCTTGGATACATCTCTATGGACTTACTTCAATGGCTTGGCCCTATTTGGATTAATGGTAAATTCTCTGATTACATTCACCTACAATTCTCCAATGGCTTTGAAACTTGCTCCATTGGATTCAAAAGATTCAAAAACCTCAAAATATACCCTTTTGGCTCACAAAATGGTCTTCAAGTGGACTAGGCATGACCTCTTCTTGTGGTGGCCCATGGCTTCTTTAATATTTAAAGTGGAAAAATCACTTACAGAAGTGATCCTATGCCTCTGAAACTTGCACCATAATTCTTAGACCATCCAAATCATCTGGGATTGACTCTTTATGAGCCTAATTTGATAGAAATATGCCAAAGTTATGGCTTCTTCATTTTTCCCTAGGAAAAATCCTCCAAATCTGGAGAAACTCCAGTTAAGTCCGACAAAAATGGAGGTGGCGCCGAAAATAGGGGACTTGTCAAACCTAATCTGTTATTAAAGGTTGGATTAGTTTAAGTTAAGTGCACATTAATATGTTTTAGCGCGTTTTAAAAAAAATCCATATTAAACAAATGGATTAGCGCTAATAACTGTTTATTAGGGTTAATTAACCCATATTTAATGGCTAATACATGCATTTGTTTTGGCCCTCTGCCACGGTTCTAGGCCACAGTCCTTTGTGTTGGGGCTGGTCCCCATACGCCTCTATGCAAACATTTGAATAATGATAAATATACCGTGCCCCATATATACTAAGGTCTATTGTGTAGAGCAAGTGGTAAGGTTTGTGGATTATGTGGGGGAGGTCGTGGGATTGACCTTGACCTTCGCCCTTCTGCCTATACATAATTTTTTTCCCCATAATACAATAATAACTGTCCTTTGATAATTTTACTTTGTACCATAGTTAAAATTCAGACCTTGGAAGGGGGTACGTAGCAGCCTCTGGGCTAGCCACGTGCCTTCATGCCATTGGTTCTCTCCCAAATACAATGAAAACACAACAAATCACCCACTCAACCAATAACCACAAATTGACACTTAGCATAATTTCATTGGGTGAAATGAAGGAATATTCCTACAATATTCCTTTTTGCTGACTAGGTTTCCATGTCACCTTTCTGCCCTTTTCTGCAAAAAAATTAGTTGTTTAGGAAAATGAACAACATGCTCTATCTTCCTCATAAATACTCTATTTTGAGTGAAACAAAGTGAGTCGGATTCCTGGCAAAGAGCTCTTCGTTGTCGTTCTGTTTTGGAGCGATTCTGAGTACTTTTATTTTTTAGCAAAATTTTGCCCCCAATCTTGATTTCGATCAAAGAAGAAGATCAAGGTGTTGAGAACAGATAATAGTAGAGAGTTCTGCAAAAAAGAATTCGAAGGGTTATGTAAAAAGTGTGGTTTAGCACAAAAAAACAATACTCCATACACACCTCAATAGAACAGAGTTGCAAGAAGAATGAACATGGCACTAATGGAAAATGCAAGAAGCGTGCTTAGTGGTGCTGGATTAGGGAAAGAATTATAGGCAGAGGTAGTGGATATTACATCTTCTTTTTTTAACATATCACCTTCATCAGTGTTGTAGGATAAGAATCCACATGAGGTATGGACTGGTAAGAAACCCTCTCTCTCTCTCTCTCGTATCTTAGGGTATTTGGCCGCGATGCATATGTACATGTTCCAGAGGACAAAGAACCAAGTTTGATACTAAATATGAAAGGCACATATTTATTGGGTATAAGATGGTTTAAAAGGTTATAAGATTTGGAACCAAGAAAAAAATAAGGCAATGTATAATTGATATGTGGTATTTAGAGAAGTAAAGGATGCCATGAAACAAGAATTCCTACCAAGAGAAAAGGATCCAGAGAAGGTAGAGTTTGAAGTGAAGGAAGAATAACGAGACTCTACATATAGAAGAACATGAATCAGAAGGATAAGAAAAATACACTCTGATTTTGAGGAGATCAATTTGGGAAAGAAGGAAGCTAGAGAGGTATACTCTATTTGATTTCTATTCACATTTTTCATTATTTATTACTAATGGTGATCCAATAACTATCAGGGAAGCAATGCATTTAGAGGATGGAAAACTAGAAAAAGGCCATGGTTGAAGAAATGACAGCCTTAAACAAGAATGAGGCTTGGGATCTAGTAGAAATGTCAGTTGTAATAAAACCCATTGGAAACAAATTGATGTTTAAGAATAAGATGAATGTAAAAGGAAAAGTGGAGAAATACAAAGCTTGGTTAGCAACAGAAGGTTATTCATAGGTGTTGAGAATTGATTTTGGTGATATTTTTTCTCCTGTCTCCAGTTATCATTTATTATATTTGATCCAGGTCGATATTGGTGGAGACCCACCTATTCCACCTAAACAGTTTTATCAGTTTTCTTATTTACTAGTTTTAGAAATTTTTGGGTCATGAACATCCAAAGCAATTTTTACCCCTAAACGACGTTTTTTGAGGTATGCTAAAGTCTCGTACCCAGAGGCAAGGGAATGCAACAAAAAATTTAGTCCTTAGATGGATATTCCCAATGAGGTATCATACATGCCAAACAAAGATAATATGACCAAGTTACGACTTCGAGAAGTTGGTTGCCCAACTAACCCCAACGGGGCCCATAAACTATTGGTGTTACATCTCCTCAGGTTAGGGTTTTGGTTGTTTAGGGTTTTCTCTTATTGTTAAATAATAAAATTCCCTTGAGCCTCTTTGTAACACAGTTCACAGGCATGTAGCTACCACATATCTTCTAAGAGATAAGCTACCATCGCCAGAGCTAGTTTCTTTCAATTTTGTGTGTAATCATTTTTAGTATTTGATATTAATGAAATGAAATATTATTTGTATCCATATTTTTATTTGTTATTATATATGTATTATGTTTCATTCCTTATTAAATTTGGATAAGTGGTATCGGAGTGGTCTACTCTTTCTCGATTTTTCTTTCATGTCCCCAACGAGGTCGGGGTATAAGGAGTTACGGCTTCATCTGGTAGAATCTTTGCAAGATTAGCCTGACAAACCCCGATGGCCTCCCATGGCAGAAGAAAATAAAGACGAGGGAGCAGGAGATCCTATCAAAATATTTCTCGAGGAGGACCTCGAGAAACAAAAGAACACGATGATGGATAACTTTTCCCAGATTCTTCAACGACTACCCACTGGTGATGCATCTTCACCCCACGACCACTCCAAGGGCACCACTCCTTTCAAGGTAAGGGTCAACTTCGAAATTCCTGTATTTGAAGGCCAGATAGATGTAAACGTCATTGATAGATGGTTGAATTTGCTAGAAGGGTATTTTTCGGTCCATGATTTCTCCGATCAAGAAAATATTACCTTTGCACTCCTCAAAGCCGCCCCCCATGTCAAATATTGGTGGGAAACCTACATTGAACAGAGGGATGAGGAAGAACCCTCACTTTTTTAAGCCACACCCACTTGGAATTCGTTCTGAGATGGCATGAAGGAACAATATTATCCCATGGGGAGCTATGAGGAGAAGTACATCTAATGGACCATGTTGCAGCAACAAAGGGATCAAAATGTGCACGAGCTGATAAATTTATTCCATACCCTGTGCACAAAGTTGGGTATTAAATATTCAAAGAAACATTTGGTGCTCAAGTACCACAGTTGTTTTCATAGATACATTTAGGAGGAAATGGATTTCCTCGACGTGACCTTACTCGGCGCAACATATCTATATGTCGCCAAGATCGAGAAGAAATTTAAGCAGAAGAAGCGAGGCTTTGGATCCCCAAATCCAAATCTAGGGAAAGGCCCCCTCAAATCACAGAAGGGGAAAATCCAAATTAGGGTGACTCAAGACAACCCATTGAAGTAGAAAGTGAAGAACAACACCAAAAATCCAAAGAAGGACACGGGGAAGTGGTGTGAATTTCATAAAAGCACCACTCACAACACAAGTGAGTGTCAGGCCAAAAAATTGTTGGTGGCCGAGCTGAAGGCATTTATTCAAGGTTTACTCGCAATTGGTGCCACCCTTAACATAGTTTATGAAGAAAGGGGATTTCAAATGTACAAAATAATTGCAACACACTTTTGAAAGGTGAAAGGAGCTAATCAGTTCTTGTCTCGTTCTCACACTTATAGAGTTCTCATTGCCCTTTATTTTAGAGTGTGTTACCTCAATAGAAGGCATAGGAGTAAGAATAATACAACATTGGCGTCAAATAGATTTCGAGAGTCTAAATCTAAGGGATATATAGAGGCTCTAATTGATATATGACAACGAGATGTTAGTCATAATGCATGTACTAGGAAAGTTCATGTAGTACTTACTGGGAAAGGTACATGGTCATGACATACCACAAAAAATTGAAATATTTTTTGGGGAAAAATGATCTCAATGAGAGGAAATTGAAATGGGTTAGCAGAATTCATGTTTATGACTTCAACATTGAGTATGTGAAGAGGAATAAGAATTTGGTGGTCGATTATCTCTCTAGGATACCAATGGAATGTTTTCTCATTGAGATTAATAGTGATTAGAAGGTACTTCTACTAGTTGAGTACTCAAATAATATTTATTCATCCAAGTTTATGGATGGATTAATTTAGGATGAAAGGTATAGGGTTTTCAATGATATCATCTTTTACAAAGGGTGGATATTTTTGGTCCCTGAGTCATAGCTTAAATAGAGAATGATGAGGGCCATCGATGACTCATCCCTTGCCAAACATCAAAGGTTTATTCAAAACATACATGCATGAACGAGAGAGATTTTCATGGAAGAGCCTCAAGGGGGTTTTTGGAGATATGTATAACTTTTCTCTTTTCTAGTAGAATGAAGTATATAAGACTCATTCGACATGTCTACTACAACAGTCACCGATCCTAGATAATAAATAGGAAATAATTTCGATGGATCTCATTATGGGGCTTCTGAAGGTACAATGAAGAGACTGTATCTTTGTGGTGGTGTATAGGCTAATAAATTCTCATTTCATGGTAATATATTCTGACAAGTCAGTGGTTAGGTGGTAGAGACATTCTTTCAAGAGGTATTCGTATTGCATGGAGTTTCTTAACACATTATCAGTGACTGAGATATAATATTCCTCAAATAATTTTGGTAGGAACTATGTATATTAGTCAACATAGAGCTGACCCTAAGTACTAGTTATCATCCACATATAGATGGCCAGACATAGATCGTTAACAAATGGGTGGCAGGATATTTGAGGAATGATGTGGTCAGGCATCGTAAAACTTGGATTAGGTGGTTTCACTTGTGTAAGTTTTGTTATAACACCACCTAACATATGTTTGTTAGGATGCCTCCCTTCAGATCATTGTATGGGTATGATGCTCCCACATTCATTGAGATGGCACTAGGATATAGTAGGGAATCAATTTCTAGGGATTAGTTGTAGGAAAATTAGTATACTCTTATAATCCTCAAGGATAACCTATAGGTATCCCAAAATTAGTAGAATATGTATGTGAATTTCCATAGGATGGAGCGTAGCTTTCAAGAGGGGGATCTTATTTTCTTGAGACTTCAACCATATAAGAAATCGTCCTTGAAAAAGGGCGGCTTTAAGAAATTAAATCCATGATTATGTGGGCCTTACATGGTGATCAAGAAGATTGAGGAGGTTTCTTATGAATTTGAATTACTGAAAGAAAGAAATATTCACACTGTTTTTCATGTATCTTACTTTAAAAATGTGCTTCGACATCAAGTTAAGGCCACAACAGGGCTTCTATCGCTTGACAATGAAGGGGAATTAGTCCTCATTATAGAGGAGCTCATGGACATGAGGGAAAGGAAGTTGAGGAGCAGATTCATCAAAGAATATTTAATTTAATAGAAGGAATTTCTAGTGGAATATGCTACATGGGAAGGTGAATAGGTATTGCAACACTTGAGCTTTTAGTTGCCTGAGGATAAGCAAATTTTAGAAGGAAGGATTGTAATGTCCCTTTCCAATCCATAGAAGCATGAAAGGTTTGGATTCATATCCTATCTATATCCCATGGGCTATTGAAGGAATAAAAGGGGTTAATAGAATAAAATAATAAATAATTAAATAAAGGTGGTAAAAATTCACTTTAGAAAAATAAAGTGACCCATGGTTTTTACTTACACCCATGGTTTTCAGAGAAGAAAATTACTATCATTAAAGAGAAGGAGACTCAAAGGGGGATGTGTGAAGAATTATTTTTGTATTAACAAGAATTTTTGTGGATTACTAAGTGAGGGAGAAACCCTCAATATTTCCCAGTTTTAGTGTTGGAATATACACCCTAGCTAGTGGAAGTTCATTTAAGTGGTTTTAAATCAACACTAGAAAATCATTTGTGATATTTACAGGGAGACCGAGTTCTTACATTAAGAGGTCAATTTTTGTAGTGAGGATCGATTTCAATTGAAGGAGGTTGAACTATATTGCATTCTAGGAGGCCGAATTAGATCTTAATTTTAGGGGTTGAGCTATTGTTTTCTTCCTAAGAGAGAGAGTCAATTAATTATGGATAGCACAAAATTTCTTAATTTAGAGGTTCAAATTAGTAGGCCTTAAGGGATACATTAATTTTATAAGAGAGGTTGAATAACTCAATTTAGGGAGGTTGCAATTATTATGGAAATTATAGTACTTTTGAAAATCAAATTGTCATTGAATTTCTAGGGCTGATTTTCTAAGGAGGTTGAGTTATTTGAGAAAATTGGAGGACGAGTTACGTGAGAAAAGAAGAAGCTAAATCACTCTTCTCTAAGGGTTTTATTTGATCAATTAATAAGGGAGTTAATCTATCTAAATTCTAAGGTTGAATTTGTATGCACAAGGAGAGCCTAATTGATCTTAATTGAGGGTCAAAACACATTGACAAGGAGGCATGAGTTGTGTATTTAAAAGAGGCCAAAATATTTTGTTGAGGGGATGAATTATTAATAAGTTTAAGGGAAATCATTCTCAGGAGTTTATTCATCAAGACTTGTCTCAATATTTTATGTAAATTTCCTTCATATAATTAAATTAATAAATATAGATAGAGTTGCAACATATTTCTAATTTCTAGGTTTTTACACTTGTAAACTTTATTTGACATGATGGTAATTTCTATTGTGTGAAATTAAGAAATTCTTATTGTGTCACTAGTAAAGAAATTAATGGTATATTTTTTTGAAGCAATTTTTTTGAAAATTATTAGTTAAGTAATGTTAATGGATATTACAAATTCTTCCTACTTAGTCACTAGAGGATATCCCTCAAACTTGAAGGTCTCTATGTGGATTTCCCACCGAGTCAGGGCATGTTCCTTTGATTTTAGCCACACAAATGAAGTCTTCTATTCTTCATCTATATGATGAACACTGAAATAAACTTCTAATTGATGCAACCAATGAATTATCTTCAAAGCATCAGTATTCCTTGATATGGCTTGATATCGAGCTTCACATTAATGTTTAACATGGACTATGAATGGTTCATGACACTTAAACTAGGTTGATATTTTTTGGGTTGTTTATGTTGCCCCTTCTTTGTTTCTTTCCAATCTCTTGATCTCCCTTCTGATCAAACCTTTGCATTAAAACCCTGATATTCCCTTAATATCTTGAGATTATTGGCCAGGGATACCATGAAGAGATTCACATTATGGTTTATATCTCTAACTTGTGCTTCCAACTATGAAAATATCTCCTTTGAAACATCAAGAAGTTTATTCACAAATTTGCAGGTCATGACAAGGGTTTTATGAAATCTGGCTTAGATGATCTAAATCTCATGAAAATCTCCATATTATACCCAAAGAAACCTATTGTGCGAGAAAAAATGGAAAATATCTAAGCTAAGTATAAGGCTAGGCATGACAAGCATCAAGTCGATCATCATTTCCAAGTTAGTGATCAATTTTGGCTGTATAAAAACAAAGAATGTCTTAAAGGTGAAGGCAAAAAGCTCAAATCGATCAAGTATGGTCCATTTACAATTTTGGAAAATATCAGTGATAATGATTTTTTGTTAGATTTACATCCATATATGTATATGTATTCAGTGGAGAGTATTGAAAACTTGAAACTATATGAGCGTCCTATGATTATGGATCAAGATAAGAATGTTCAAGTTCCTTTCTTTGATGATTTTTCTCTTGATTATATCAAGGATTTGTATGAAGATGTTATTCTTAATAGGAATGTGAGGAATTAACGAAAAGGTGATGTTGAATATTGTTGTATGGGTTTAAAAGGAGTGCGTCCAAGTAAATCATGATGGTTGGAACTCATAAACGTGAGAGAGTTATACCTACACATGTTGAATACAATCACGATTTTGGAAGACGAGAAGCTTCTTAATGCAAAGGATTGATCCAGAAGGATTATCATAGTTAATCCAAATTGATAGTTTCAAATGATGAAACTGTCTATTGTTGAAGAGCTTGTCAAGAGCTTTCCAACACAATTTGAACGAGCTCAAATTGACACTATATGCGGAATTTATAGCCTTCTGAAGTTGAAGGTAAGACGAGGGTGAGATGCACAAGGAAAAATTGGAGAAATTTTGAGGTCTGAAATGGGTCTCGTAAGGAATATTATAAAATAATAGTGGAAATATAAAATAATATTAGATTACCTCATTAATTTTGGGAGTGAAAAAAACGAAAAACTACTTTTTCAACTGGCATTTTCAAATTATCTCCCTATGATTTTACTCAAATTTCAAGCGGGAGCAATCATTGGATGTGGAATTTAATTTAGCATCCAAAGAGTACTTATGTTGCATACTTTTTATGGACCCTACTACATGAAAAATGTAAAATAAATGAAAAAACATGATTGCAATCATGTGTTTTCACATATTTTACATTTTTCATGTTGGAGAATCTATCAAAAGTATGCAACATGGGTACTCCTTGGATGCAAAATTAAATTCTACATCCAACGAGTGCTCCCGCTCAAAATTTGAGTAAAATCGTAGGGAGATCAGTTGAAAATACAAATTGAAAAAATAGTTTTTTATTACTCCAAAAATGGTTAATCATCTCCCATGGATGACATCATCATATTGAATTGTAGAGCTTTTATAAAGTTTATTATTGTTGTACATTTTTGTTTTGAGGCCTATTTTTTACCTTAAAAGTTCTCCACATGGCAACACGTGGACCAACCAGAGGTTACCATGGGGACCAACTAGAGGTTACCATGTGGACTCTATAGAAGGTCTACATGGACTAGATTCATGGAAGGTCAACTATGTATTGCAAAAACATAAAAATTTTAAGATTTAAATGCCCAACCTAGTTGGCACAAATGTTACACCTTACCGCTAGGCTAGCATGCATGCCATGTTAAACAAGGAAAAGGTTATATTATTTATGTTGTTTGTTGAAAATGAAATCCCACAAAATATGCACCCACACAATTCAAAATATTGACCTCCCATATGCCAACCCCAAGTCTTACCACTACGCCAAAGGTTCAAACCATTGGCCTCCCATATGCCAACCCCAAGTCTTATCGCTACACCAAAGGTTGAAAATGTGTTAATTTATCTATAAATTCATTTAGATAGAGATTACTTTTAGAGATTATGCCAAATAAATCATATTATATCCAAAAATTCATGGACAATTGAGGATTGAAATCATAACCTCACCTATACCAACCTTGTGCTCTATAATTGCATTGTGGCTTAAAATTGTGAAATATATTATGTAGAAATTATTTTAAGGTGTATTTTCTAGCAAACTTTTGGGAAATAAAGGTTATAAATAAGTTTTTTTGTGCGAAGTAAATGGGAAGATTATTCCAACAGTGTTATAGTCTTCCTAGAGGGCTCTTGAAGGCATTTTGCTAAAAGAAAGCATTTCAAGTTTTCTGCATAATTTTAATGGATTGATTGCTCATTTAAAGTGGATCTGGAGATGTATCCCATGAAGGGTGTACTTTTTTATCAACTTTTTCTTATGTCCTTTCGTATTGTTGTTTGTCATGCATGTACATATTTTTATTTTCTCAATTAAACTTTATTTATAAATATAGAATAAACTACATTCAATACATAAGAGTATTTCAAGCTTTAATTTCATATCAAACTGAAACCCTTTGAGTCATCAATGCTTGATGAGGATTCATTATAATGACCATTTCCAGTAGAAATTGACTTAGTGTTTGGGCGGTAGGTATGGGGTCTAATCTATTAAAGTTTGGGTTTAAACTCTAACTTAATCAAAGTCTAGTAGAAAAGTGAAATAGGATTCAAATTAATAACCAAGGTATAAACACCAGTCAATTGAATGTTCATGGAAATAAAATTCAATGGGATTGAAGTTTACCATATCTATTGACAAAATTCAATGGGATTGTAACATTCAACACTTTACTCATAAAAAAAAAGTTACTTTATAAGGTTTTACATCTATGTACACTTAATTACATCTGATGCTTCTCAACGATACACATTCACATTAATTATTATACTTAATAATAATCTTACTACACTTAATTGGTGATGATGTCTGTTCCGCATTAAGGTTTTACATTTATATGACTACCATAATAAACATTTCTCTAAGGTTAGCTTCATGTCTTGAGTCTCTCGAGGAGAGCACCTGTCAAACTATTTAATCTGATTTAAATGATTGACAGTACTTGTACCCTTGGCAATCAAATCTTCTCTTAAAAGTTTATCTTACCTACACGGTATATCTTGTAACAAATATTGCTATTTAATAAGAATTTTCGGAAACATCGCTTCTGTGCTGTCAAAATCTTTACGGTGGACAAGTGGAGGTTTCCTCCACCATCAATTTGACCTACCCGAAATCCGACGGTGGTTTGGTTTTTAGGGTTATGGGTAATCACCTCCCACCCTAACCGCTTTCTTAGCTTTCGAGCATTTTTCCCGTTGCTCTGTGGAAGATGTTTACCACCTCTGCAACAAAGCCCTCTAGGGTTACTTCAGCGTTAACAGGGCTTCGACCTCCAATTGTATTGTAAGTCAACATTCGTTGTTGTTTTTCCTTGAGATAGAATTTACTATATTATGAGTTGTTTTTTGCACAGTGGTTCTACACAGGTTCATAGTTACAGTCTCAAGCGTTAATTTGTGAGGTCTTTTCTCGTCTGGGTCTTAAGTCTCAATTGTTTCCATTTAGGGCCACTATAATTCTTATTGAAGTTTCTATGGATGGATACTCCACTCTTCCTCAATGCGGCTACCGGTGGAATCCAGGGTGAAGACCCTCTACTACCTCATTATTCATTTGTTTTTAGGTTTTGTTATTGAATCAATCAGGTTTATTGATAGAATATTGCTGAAAACACATGTAGGTTTTCTATCCATGTTCTAGCGATGAACCCTTAAAGGTAAGTTTCCTGCTTGACTTATAAATTCGATTTAATTAACCTTTCGTCTTTGAAACTTGGTTGTTCACCCTTATCTTCTTGAATGGTTGTAGGTAAGTTCGTTGGTTGATACAGTGACGGCTGTACTCTTACGGAACTCGGTTGTTGAATCCTCTCACTTCCCCTCGCCGACTCTGTCAAGTACCATATTTGCTATAAGGATCTTGGTCACCGAATTATCACGCTTGCAGAAGATTTTTGACATTGCTATGGAGTTTATTTTGTCTTTATAGTTATTTAAAATGTTAACCCTCGTTCTTGGCCAGTACCCTCAAATGGGCACCTGAGTTCGTTTATATGTAACAATATATCTTTAATCATCTCCTATGTTAGGATACTCATATTTGAGCATGTTTAATCTAAGCTTTGACCTCTAAATTACAATTTTTCCCAAAATCTTGGTTGTATACTGTTATGGATTTGTTCTGAGGTTTTCTTTACCCTTCGTGGAAACATTTCTTGATTTTTATGCATGTGATATACTTGTCGTGTCTACGGTTGTCTAGCTTGTACAGTATTGCTTCTTGAAATTCAAGACTGTAAATTGAAGTAGTTCCCTTTAGCATTGATTTATGTTTTCCATTGCTTTATCGTTGTGACTTTTCGAGGTTTAGGTGTTGACTGTGTTAATTCCAATTTACAAGAATATATATATATATATATATATATATATATATATATATATATATATATACATACAGTAAGACTCATATGGATATTTTTTAGAATGTATTTGCTTTAGCACCAGTAACATAGGTTCTATATTTTATTTTCCTAAATGTATAGTGCTTATATCAAATTAGCAATACTCTACCATTCTAGTGTAGTCAAAGGGAACTTTTGTACTCTTTCATTTTCAATTTCATAATTAAATATACAGTGATTTACAATGTTTATCGTTTAATATTTTGGGTATATTCTTCTTGTACTCTGTCCACAGAGAATACTATTTACCATTTTAGAAAATAAATTCCATTCTCACATAGTTCTGTTTGTTTAAATTAATGTTAGTGTAACTTTACATGTTGACTATGTCCTTAGAATGAATTTATTATACTCTGGTTATATACATAACATATTTCTTTTAAGTTTTAAGGGTTATGTCCCTACTTTTATTTTTGTTGTCTTAAACAAGAAGATGGTCGGACGATTCTGTTCGTGATTACACTAATTGTAGGGAACGATCAAATCGGAGCCTTCTCCTTGAGGGTTCTGAGTTAATGGTTTCATGTCTATATTTATCATAAATAAATTAAGAATAAATACTAGTTGTCCTTTTTTTCAAAGAGAGCATTCACAAAACCTATTATTACACAAGTAAAGTACTGTAAATTTTCTTCAGATTTCATACTTAAAATTGTTAATTCCATTAGTACGTCCCATGGCAGAAAACTTATATGTTTTTCATTTATGGACTGATGCCATTCCTCCCTACCTCGAGAGAGGAAATCACGTCCTTGTCTCTCCCCCGTGATCCAAGTCTAAGCTATGCGAGTTGAAAAAATTACTGGAAGAGACCTCGGGACATTCCAATCCAGTATTCTATTCCAATCAATTATCAGAAATCAAAGTATTCCACTGGTTACCACCAGCTCAGGAAATTCTTCTCTGCAAATTTCCTTCTCCAGTTACCGAACAGAACCCCTCTTCCTCACTGGGATATGCCTTTAGCCTCAAAGGTTGGTGTAACTGTTTGAACTGACTATGTTTAACTAACTCTCAGTTCTTGAATTACTTTTTACCATCAGCCTATTATTCTTTTATGGAAATCACTTCCATAAAAAATTATTTAATCAGAATTAATTTCTGTTCATAATGTACTATTTCGAAAAAAAACAATAAAAATTAATGTCTTAATGTCTTAACAACATAACTTAATCATCAGTTAGAATTTAAGCCAGCTTTTACAGCTTCCCCCCCCCCCCACCCTGGAAGTGAACATCATCCTCAGTGTTCTCATTCTGCTCCAACAAATAGTTCTGGGTAAGCTTCCTGAACAAAGCCTTCATCCTCCCAGGTAGCTTCATCTGGGCCAAAGTGCTTCCACTGCACCTTAACCTAGGTGATGGCTCGTTTCTGGAGCATGATTTCTCTCCGATCGATTATACATTGAGGCTTGACCAAAAACTTGTTGTCCGTTTCGACCTACAATCAACAAACTTTGAATTAATTTCCTCATAAACTTTAGCATTTCCAATCAAGTCTTGTATTCATATCCTACCTGAATACTTTTCTAGTGTATTACGTGCTTTGGTTCGTGTACTTATTCGTTTTAATAATGATACATGGAAGACGTTGTGTATGTGGATATGACTGGGCAAGGCCAATCGGTAAGCCATGGGTCCTACCCTTTCCAATATTTGGAAAGGGCCACAAAACCTGGGAGCCAATTTGGCACAAGAGGCCCACCTTAAAGTACTTCTTTTTGGTTTGATCCTTACGTACACATGGTCTCCCACCTAAAACTCACGATAAGTCCTTTTCTTACATGCGGACACCTTTTTTCTATCCTAAGTTGCCTTAAAATTTTGTCGGATATTTCTTACTTTTCACTCCATTTCAGCTAACATTTCTGGTCCAAGCATTAACTTGGTTTCTAGGCTACTCTAGTTAATAGGAGTTTGAAATTTTCATCCGTACAATCCTTCGAACGGACTCATCTTCAGGGATTCCTGATATCCATTATTGTATGCAAACTCTACTAGGTGCAGATATTCTTCCCACCTAGTTGGTCGTTGCATTACATACATACGTAACATATCCTCCAGGATCTGATTCACTCGCTCCATTTGCCTGTCTGTTTGTGGATGGTAAGCAATGCTAAAATTAATTTGAGTTCCCAATCCTGTAAATAAATTTTTCCAGAATGCTGAAGTAAAATTCACATCCCTATCAGATATGATAGTCTTTTGGATACCATGCAATCTAAAGATCTCTCGCATGAATATGTCTGCTATTTGCACCATCTTATAAGTGGAATTTACTGGTATAAAATGCCCTGATTTGCTTAATCGATCTACCACCACCATTATAGATTCATTATGCTTCTTTGATATTGGTAAACAAGTAATGAAGTCTAAAGATATAACCTCCCACTTCCATTCAGGTACCAATATAGGCTGCATCAGCCCGACTAGGTGTCAGTGCTACACTTTCACTTGTTGACATTCTAAAAACTTATTTAGATATTCTGCAATGTCTCTTCTCATGCCTGGACAGAAGTAGTTCTTCCTAATTGATGTTAGCATTTTTTGATACTCAGGATGTCCAGAGTAATTACTTCGATGATTCTCATTTAGAATTAGTTCTTTCAACTCCATTCTATTTGGAACAAAAATCCTCTCCTTGAAAGTTAGCAACCCATCTTTATTAATTCGGTAATCAATAAATTTTCCTTTTTTTCTAAACTCCTCTGCTTGTTGCCACATAAACTAGTATTCACGATCTTTCCTAGCCTATGTTTTTATTTGCTCCAAAAATTTTCATTCAACCTGATTATAGTACAGTTCATAAACACCATGCAAATTTCTACTTAATGCATTAGCTACTATGTTATCCTTACCCTTCACATGCTGCATATAAATGTAAAACTCGCTCAGGAACGCATTCCACCTTTCCTGGAAAGAATTAAGGTCATATTGCTTAAAATAACTGGTTAAGCTGCTATGATTAGTTTTGAGTACAAATCTCTTTCCAAGCAAGTAGTGCCTCCATACCCAGAGTGCATGCACTACTGTTGTTAGCTCCAAATCATAATTTGAGTACCACTTTTCATGCTCTTTTAGTTTTTGTGATTCATAGGAAACTACCTTACCCTCTTGTGACAGGATCACCCCAACACCTTCTTTACACGCATTTGTGCAAACTTCAAACTCTTTATTGGGATCAACTACCCTTAACACTGGAGTTGTAGTCAAGAAAAGTTTTAAATTTTCGAAAATTTCTTGACAATCCTTCGTCCATTTAAATATATTTCCCTTCCTTTGTAAATAAGTAATTGGGAAGGAAATTTTTGAAAATCCTTCAATGAACCGCCAATAACCGGCCAAACCCATATGTTAGTCATCAGTATTTTTCACTATTTGTAGATGAATATAGGATGGTTATAGATTTCTGAAAACAACATTCCTTGAATATTGTGAGTTTCAGAAATCCCACTGCCTTCATTACCCTTATAGAAACTTTTTCACTATTCTATCAGCTTGCCATTCCATGGTCAACCTGTTTCTCCTACAAACTCCTTATGTGCTTTTACCTATCATTTTCAGCCTCCTTCCTTGCCTATAGCCTCCTTTCCTTATTTTTCCCCTGTCCATAACTCCACTTTCCCTCTAGGGTTTCCTATAGCTAACTCATTCCCATGTTCCCTAGGTTCCTCAAGCATTGATGGTCTCAAAACTATCTCTGTAGGCTCTTTAGATAAATCAAGTACATTAGATATTGGATCTTCAATAAAACACTTTTGACAAATACTCCTTTTTCACTTAAGAAGCCCCCAAGTCAAATTCCGGTCAAAATCAGGTCAAAGGACCCTCCCACTAGGTCATTAGGGTTTTTACATGTTTTAAGGTTATCATTGGATGTTTCAGGCACTACTTTTCCTTTGCTAGAGTTTGGCTCAGATGTAATATAATTTCAAGAAATGGTTATTCAAGAAGGACCTAAAATATTTCCAAATAATATTACCTCATCAGTTCAAAGTTTGCAAATGAGAAAAGTGGACAAAGTTTGGCACTTCTGCAGGAGTGTTGAAAGTTGTGTCAACAGAAGATGTTGATGAGGTAGAATATCTACTCCTAAATGAAGATAACTTACAGCAAAGGAAAGGGTGTTGATGAGGTAGGAGAACTAAGGCTTTGAACTTGATGGTCTAGTTGAGTGCCAAAACAGTGATCACTTGCAGAAAATGACATGGAGGAAGCACACAAGGCCAGTTTCGCTTCAAATTGTGTTTCTGAACAGACAAAGATGAATTTAACAAAAGTGAGAGAACATTTTGTCAATAATCGGTCAAGGAAGAAAAAACTCCTTCAGGTTTTACACAGGTATCATGGTCTAGGAGAAATGCCAAATTTACAGGTGCTACAAGAGGTTTGCTGCACTTCTAGAGTGACCTTGGGAAAATCAAGTTTTCTCATAGTTGTAGTGTCCAAATTACTTTCTTGATGAGTCAAATGACAACTAGACTGGAATATATTTCCAATGAGCTATCATGATCTCAATTTGGATTTCACGAAGGCCTCCAAAAGTTACCTGCACCAACACTCTGTTTTTTTGCACCATCATTCAGCACGTTTTGACTAGTCTTGGGAGAATCAACTTTTGACAGTTCAAATCAACTCCAATCAGCAAAAAAAGGTATGTTTGGAAAGTAGACAGGATAATATTTCCAATGAGATGTCATGGGCCCAATTTTGACACCACGAAGGCCTCCCAATGCCCTCTGCAAAAAGGCGTTGTGCACTTAGAAATTGGCGCTGCGCGCTCAGAGCTTGGTGTTGCGCCCTTGGACAGAGAGGGTTTCTAAGTGATCCAATCACCCAAATCAAGTCAAATTGCTTCCAAATCTTGGCTCATGTATTCTAAGACACTAATAGAGGTAGTTACATGACATGATCTCATCTTCAAGCTATTTTGGTCATTATTTAATTGATTGGAAGTGAAACCCTAAGAAGGAACCCTAAGTCTTAAAATTGAAATCATTGTTTCATCCATTACTTCATCCTCCTTTTAGAAAATCAGTGATAATACAGGGAGATTGAATTGTTTGATGTTTTTCATTCATCCAAGATTTGCCCTACATCCTCTCCCTTCATTCACTCATTCCATTCACTTGCAAAATTTCCATTTCATACCCTCCCTTCATCTCATTTCACATCAGCCCTAGGATTTCCAAAAAAAGAGTAAATATGTCAGAGGGTGAAGATAGTGATAGTGAGGCACAAATTCCAAAGATACATGATCATAAGGGTGAAGACAGTGGTGCTGAGTAACAAAGACCAAGAACTACTTCAAGAAAAAACAAATTGCAAGCTCAAAGCTACAAAAGGCCAAATCAAGACTTGAAACCCTAACCAAGAAAAATGAAGGGGAAAAGCTTAATTTTCTTGCTGATGTGTCCTTACAGGCCTCCCAACCTTTATCAGCAAAGAAAAATCCATTTTTTTCACTTGTGCACATTTTGAAATTTTGATTGTTTGGCTAGCAGAAAAAAGGGCCAAACGCACAACGCCACTGGTGTTGTGCTCTTTTTTGGGGCACTAAAATGGAAAATGGATTACATATTCATGATCCTCATGGCAAGTACATCATCCAAAAAAACTTTTAAGTTATGTGGAGCAAAATTGGTCCCTCAAAAGGGCCAAAAACAAGCAAAAAATCACCTTTATGCCTTCTTTTCAGCACTAGCGTTGCGCCCTAAACATTCTTGGGATAAATAGAGTTTTTTACTATGAAAATGGGCACCAATCTGGAAAATAAAGGCAGATATGGAAACTAGACAGGACATGCTTTCCAATGAGCTATCATGGAGCTCATTTGGACACCGGGAAGGCCTCCAAAACTCAGCTGCAAAAAGGGAAAGTTTTCCATTTTGGCATTGCACCCTTGGCCTAGCGCTGCGTCCTTGAACCTTGGCACTGCACCCTTGCAATAAAGTCAACAAAAGACACTTGGAGTTATTTTTAAAGATATTTAGAGGCCTTAAAGGTCAAATTATTCCCAAATTAGCTCAGAGGTTAGCTTAGAAGTTATTTTTGCATTTATGAGTTTGGGATATTTGTGCCTTGGGCCTTGCATGGTCTCATAGGACAAAATGACTTAAATTTGTAATTAATGACATTTTGGAACCCTATCTAGGGTTTTGATCCTCATTTTCAAGTTAAATACTGCATGGAGGTTTCATGTTTGTTGTTGGTTGTCTTATGGAGATGAATACATAGAATTGAAGTTTTGAAGAAATTGGCTTTGGAGCTTTGTGACTATTTCGGATTGAATGCCATGGAGCAAGCACTTTCATAGGATCCATTAACTTTGTTGAATATTGATGTGGTTCTAATCTTGTATTTGTTTCCATATGTTTTACATATTTTCCATATTTTCTCTTGCAGTATAACAGAAAGTTTAGGTTAAGACATGTTATTTAGAGGCACCTTAACTCCGTTTGCTTTCTATTGTTTAAATGTTTTCCTCTACTATGTTTTCTTGGAGAAATTAGGAGTTCCCTCTTTTTTCCATGTCCATCTAGTTTGTTTCCTTGAGATTAAATCAGTAGAGTATGGCTAAAGAAGTTAATGGTTTTCCTTGTCCTTTGGTTTTGCTTGAAATGTTGTTCTCAAGGCTTTCTTTGAAGTGTACTCATTAGGGTTTAGGCTAAATAAGTTTATGGTTTTCCCTGTCCTTTAGTCTATCTTAAAATGGTTACTTTGAAGGTCTTTATAGTTTTATTAAGGAATTTAGGAGTTCCCTTCTCTTTGATCATTACTTATGTATTATCTTTCATGTTTTCTTTCTCTAAAGGTAGATAGCTAGAGAGGTTAGGAGTTCCCTGCTCTCTAAGGTTTGCTGGATGGTTGTTTTTAATTTTACTTGATAGAGCTAGGTCAAATAATTTTATGGTGCTCCCTGTCCTTTGATTCTTTCTTATGCATACTGCTCTTAAAAGAATTTTCTTGTTGTAGCATATGTTAAAGGATCCTTAACTGCCCTTTAAACCTACTAATTTCACCATTTAATGTTCATTTGACTCACCTAAGCTATTAAGATCCATTTGGCTTTGTTAAACTTGCCCTATAAAACACCCTTGACCTATTGTAGTACTTTTCAAGACCTTTCGCAGACTCTGTAGCCCAATGGTCTGAATCTCTCTCACTCTATTTGTTCTGCTTGACAAGCAACCCAACCAAACAAAACAAAAAAACAAACCCTGTCATTATAACTAGCCTAAAATCAAAACCTTAAAATCAATCAAGTTAAATCTTTTACATAAATATAGAGAGAGCCCTCTCTGTGTCCAGGAAGGCTAGGTCCTAGGACTCCAAATTTGGTTTGATGTTACCCTTGTTCAATTTGGTCTTGCCAATCTGACAAATTACAGGGAGCTAACATAATGGCGACTCCACTGGGGATTTGAGTTAGTAACAACTTAAATATTCCTTAAGAACTCACAAATCCCCTGTCAAAATTAGATAAATCAAGTGTTAGCCAAGAATGATATCTATTTGATTCACCATACTAGCACAATGGTGACCATACTGGAAAACACTTATTGAAAATCTTAGTGTTACATAAAGAACTCAGAAAATCCAAAAACATCTCTACATTGGTATTTAGTTGTTGATGGTGGACAGCAAGCAAATCCTCAAAACAGTTAGCAACATCCACCTGGTGACTCCACTGGCCTCTAGTAGGCCTACTGACTTGTAGTTCTCATAGACTCCTCTGGGAATGTATCAGTCAGTCCTGAAAATATAAAGCCCAGTCACATACTGTGTGAAATCAGTATTCTTACAGATAGGTCTATTTTTTTTTCAAAACTCTCATAAAATTTCAGCGTCTTTGTGTTTTGGGTCTGAAATCTGGCTTCACAAAGAATCAGCACCAAATCTGACCCTGACCCAAACCCTCCTACCATAGTTGATGACCCAAAAATAATCTTATGAAAAACTTCTAGGACTGAAGATTCAAACTACTACCAGACCAATTCACAAAGTAAGTTCCTTTCCTAAAAACCTTACAAACTTGAAAAATACTTGGTTTTTGAAGGTGGACAACAACCTGCCTTAAGAAAGTTGAAATCTTCCACCTGGCAACTCCACAACTCTCAATAGACCTAAAAGACTCGACTGGTAGAAGACTCCAAACTGGTTATAAAGATGCAGTAACCCTTTCCTCTGATTGATTGAAAAAGATGAATCCAAGGATACAATGCAGGTATGCTCCAATGAACAGAGATCACATCCCTGGATTCCCACACAAAATGCCTCAGATAAGTTGGGACAAAAACCTGCCTATGTTTCAACATGAAAAATTTGATGACCCCTTGTTACATCTCATCAAATTTCATATACATACATGGAGGTTAAAAGTTGAATGGCATGAGGACTGCCTCATGAAAATGTTCATGGGGGCATTAGAAGGTAAAGAAAGGGAATGGTATGAAGGCCTAGACCTTAGTAGTTTGTTTTCTTTAAAGGATTTCAACAAGGTAATTTATGAGCAATATAAAGAAAATTGTTCATCTTTATCATTAGCTGAAAATTGTTGTGATCAATCTGAAGATCTCATACAATACCTTGTAAACATTAATGAAGATTTGGGAAATTGGCATCCTGAAGAAATATTAGAGGAAATTCATGCATTTCATACTCAAGGTAACTGTCTTGACAACCAAGAGGATTTGGTTGAGGATGAAATCAATCAAGAAATAAAGGAAGATCCACAAGATCTCTCTAAAGGGACAAGTGATGATTCATCATCTCTTTTGCGTAAGGCTCAAGAAGACATCCAGCCTTATGATCTTTCACAAGAGTAAGAAAACCACTATGTTTCAATCCCAAGAAAAGAAGAAGTTATTGGCCATAAACACTCCCCTTTTAATCCCAACTACCATATATCATAAAATAAACTTATAGGTCAACATATGGTGGAGCAACCTATTGATCTAGTGTGCATATTAGATGACATTTCTTCTATGAATAAGCTACCCAAGTATGATCAATATGATTATGATTATGTTCTCCAGACTCAAGCTAACACTACAAAAAAATCAGTAACTATTTTGTGGGACAAAGGCAGTCATTTTCAACAGCTCAAATATAGTGATCAGCAAATACAAATCAGCTATGAGAGTGAAGAATAAAGTGTAGAAATTTTGGAAGAAAGGGAAGGATATTTATCTCTTTGTTTTGCTTCATTTCAATTCATCAAAGACAACCTTAATACAATCAGAAATCAGTAGTCTTTGAGTATTGAGAAAAAAGAAGACATTCAGCCTCATTATCATTCACAAGAGGAAGAAAACAGTTGTCGTTATATCCAAAAGAAACAGAAAATTCCTCCTCCTTTAACAGAAGAAGAAATCAATCAGATTCTGAACAAGCAGCTAGCCTCCAAATTTTTGTGTAAAGAAAATATTTCTGTTTATTCTACTACTGACCTATCCAATGAAACATTTATTCAAGTAGAAACTATAGAAAAGATTGATACTAATGTTGGGTTGCCTCCTCTGGAAGACTTATTGTCAAAGAATGCTTCTGATAAGGACCTCCACATAGAATTCAGCCCATTCAATCAAAGCATATCAGGTTTGTTTAAAAACAGAATAGTAGTATGTAATGAGGCTTCCAAGTCAGATGATCATGAAGAAGAGGTGGGGTGTCTTTCTCAAAAGCATCCCAAGCACAACCAAATGGAGCAAGGAATGGCCCTAGATACAACAGATTATTCAAATCCTCAGAGCCAGGTATTATTTCAAGATCCCTTTGTTGTTTTCTTAGAGGCATTTAAAGAAGGAATATGTTGTGCCATGAATGGTTTGTTGTAGAGTGTAAAGAAGGTCTTGAGCACTGCTGTTCAAAAGCAAGTGAGATGGGAGTGGCCTTTTTGGCCTTTCATCATACCTAAAAGGTTGAATAAGAATCAATCATCTAGTCACTTACTTAATTGGCTGCATTGGAGAAAGGAGTTCACTTAGTGAATATATGCCTCCAAGTTAGATTAGGATAGATAGGTATGCAACTAAGCTCAGCACTATGAGTATATTTTTAGTTTAAGATTGTTTTGACAAAATGAAATACAAAAACAAAGAAAATAAGAAAAGAGGGCATATAAAAAGAAGAGGTATGGCCCCATACCAAAAAAGATTGTTTTTGAAAGTGTGCAAGTCCAAATACCACTACTTTGAGAAAGGAAAGTATCGTTCAGTCATAAAATCTAACCATGATTGAATATGTTTTAAATTTCTACTGATAAGATAGAAAATGAATATTTTCCATACCATTTAAACTTGGCTGATCAGTAGGCTAGGTTAGGAAAAGATGTTGGTTCCCAAAGTTCAAATCTGAACCAAAGACAAAAGAGAGGGATGAATGAAAAACTCCAAATCACAGCCCTCAGTTTTCAATTTTCCTTTCTTGCAAAATAATCTATGTGAAGCTTGTCCGAAATGCCACAGCTCATGAAAAACCAAACTGCTCAACCTTGATTTGGTCATGTTTTAAATTTCATGTTAGTAGATTAGAGAATGAATATTTTTCAAATTGTTTAACTTTGACAGATAATTAGATTAGGTAGAGAATAAAAGATCTCATCATCCTAATCTAAGCCTTTGGATGCTATAAGGGTAGAGGTAGATATTTTTTATGCTTTCAAAAGAAAAATGATGTCAAGGGTTTTCCAGTCCAAGTGCACCCAAATGAAGAAAAAATATTAGGAAAATTATGATGGGTAGGTAGAGTTGATATGGAAGAAAACATGTTTTTTCAGATGTTAAAATATCATAGCTTTGAAGGAGGAGGAGCAAGATCAGCATTGCAAAATGAAGAAAATCAGTGAGCATGTAAGGCACCTCATCTGCAAAATCAGAGATCTGAGATCTGAGGTTATTGACACCTCCTGAAAGGAGATGCCCTCCCCAAGTGGAGCCACTGTTAGTCATCATTATTTTTCACTATTTGTAGATGACTATAGGATGGTTATATATTTCTGAAAACAACATTCCTTGAATATTGTGAGTTTTTTAAATCTCACTGCCTTCATTATCCTTATAGAAACTTTTTCACTATTTTATCAGCTTGACATTCCATGGTCACCCTGTTGCTCCTACAAACTCCTTATGGGCTTTTACCTATCATTTTCAGCCTCCTTCCTTGCCTATAGCCTCCTTGCCTTATTTTTCCCCTATCCGTAACTCCATTTTCCCTCTAAGGTTTCCTATAGCTAACTCATTCCCATGTTCCCCGGGTTCCTCAAGCATTGATGGTCTCAAAACTATCTATGTAGGCTCTTTAGATAAATCAAGTACATTAGATTTTGGATCTTCAATACATCAGTTTTCAAAAATACTCTGTTTTCACTTAAGAAGCCTCCAAGTCAAATTCTAGTCAAAAGCATGTCAAAGGACCCTCCCACTAGGACATTAGGGTTTTTATATGTTTTAAGGTTATCATTGGATGTTTCAAGCATTGCTTTTCCTTTGCTACAGTCTGGCTCAGATGTAATAGAATGACAAAAAATGGTTATTCAAGAAGGACCTAAAATATTTCCAAAGAATATTACCTCATCATTTCAAAGTCTACAAATGAGAAAAATGGACAAAGTTTGGCACTTATGTAGGAGTGTTGAAAGTTGTGTTAGCAGAAGGTGTTGATGAGGTAGAATATCTACTCCTAAATGATGACAACTTACAGTAAAGGAAAGGGAAACAATTTGGTCTTGAGGAGAACTAGGGTTTTGAACTTGATGGTTCAGTTGAGTGCCAAAACAATGATCACTTGCAGAAAATGACATGGAGGAAGCACACAAGGCCGGTTTCGCTTCAAATTGTGTTTCTGAACATACAAAGATGAATTTGAAAAAAATGAGAGAGTTTTTTTTCAATCATAGTTCAAGGAAGAAAAACCTCCTTTCGTTTTTACACAAGTATCATGGTTTGGGATAAATGCCAAATTTACAGGTGTTACAAGAGGTTTGCTACACTTCTGGAGTGACCTTGGGAAAATCAAGTTTTCTCATAACTGGAGTGCCCAAATGACTTGCTTGATGCATAAAATGACAACCATACTGGAATATATTTCCAATGAGCTATCATGATCTCAATTTGGAGTTGAGGAAGGCCTCCAAAAGTTTTCTGCACCATCACTCTACATTTCTGCACCATCATTCAGCACTTTTTTACCAGTCTTGGGAGAATCAACTTTTGACAGGTAAAATAACTCCAATTAGAAAAAAAAAGGTATATTTGGAAATTAGACAGGATAATATTTCCAAGGAGATATCATGGGCCCAATTTGGACACCAAGATGGCCTACAAATTCCCTCTGTAAAAAGGTGTTGTGCGCTCAGAGCTTGGCGCTGCGCCTTTGGACAAAGAGGGTTTCTAAGTGATCCAATCACCCAAATCAAGTCAAATTGCTTCCAAATCTTGGCTCAATTTTTCTAAGGCACTAATAGAGGTAATTACATGACATGAGATCATCTTCAAGATATTTTTCTCATTATTTAATTGAATGGAAGTGAAACCCTAAGAAGGAACCCTAAGTCTTGTTGGGCCTTGAAATTGTCATTCACTTCCATTACATTTTCACTTATATTTCCATATTACCACCTTCACTCCACCTCCATTTCGTTACATTTACCTTACCATTACCACTATTGGGTTACATTTATGTTTTTCCAAACTTTATTAATTCTTAACAATTTTAAGTGAATTTGTGGTTAAAAATTAGAAAATAATGTGCATATGCTTATACCTAACAAGTGGGATGAGATTGTTGCCATGTATAGGTCAAAAGGAAGCTTCTAAAAGAACTTTATGTGGCCTACCAAAACCAAATTCGAATTTGAGTGGAGAAGATCATGGGATCATGAGGATATGTGTTTCATTTCCTTTTTATATTAAAACTCTAAGAAGATATGTGTCTCACTTCCTATTTTGTATTGAAACTCTAAAAATACATGTGTCTTATCATTTCCTATTTTGATTGTATCTCTAGAGATAGAGGGAGAGATTCATGGACTCTCATTAATGAGATAACTTCTCATATTTTTGTATAAATAGGGGAAGATTTCTCCTATCATGGGGATGAAAAAATAGGAGAAGAAGAGAAGGGATTATAGCGTGTTTTGTAACAAGGCTTGAGATGGAATGGGATGTAGATTTGTGAGTTTATCAATAAAGAAGTTCTTTGATGTTGTTTTTATCACATCTTCAAGGACCTAAGGATTACACCGAATTGGTAGCAGAGGGCCCCTGCTATTCGAGGAGGTTTCATGCATTTTCTAGATAAGTTCATTCTAGTTTTTGTTTAAGAATTTCTCTGTTTTTTCTTTACTACTTTCATAAATTGAAATTATTGTATCCAACTGAGTAAAGTCTGTTAAATGAATGGATAGTGACTCACAAGTGCAGTAGTTTCTTAGGTTTCATTTCTTGTCTTTTATGGTTAAACAGTTACTGTGCTCGACCAAGTAAAGACCATCTAAATCTTAAATTGAAATGGTTAGTGACTTGTAGATACAGTAATTGTCTAGGAGATCCTCATACATTACACTTAATCCTTTTCTCAAGATCTTCCAATAAATATTAATTATATGAATTGGATTTAGTTGTAAAGTCTGAGTTATTGTTTCAATATTTCATTTCATGTTATAGGAGATCCTCATACATTACACTTAATCCTTTTCTCAAGCTCTTCCAATAAATCTTAATTATATGAATTGGATTTAGTTGTAAAGTCTGAGTTATTGTTTCAGTATTTCATTTCATGTTATAGGAGATCCTCATACATTACACTTAATCCTTTTCTCAAGCTCTTCCAATAAATCTTAATTATATGAATTGGATTTAGTTGTAAAGTCTGAGTTATTGTTTCAGTATTTCATTTCATGTTATAGGAGATCCTCATACATTACACTTAATCATTTTCTCAAGCTTTTCCAATAAATCTTAATTATATGAATTGGATTTAGTTTTAAAGTCTGAGTTATTGTTTCAGTGTTTCATTTCATGTTATAGGAGATCCTCATACATTACACTTAATCTTTTTCTTAAGCTCTTCCAATAAATCTTAATTATATGAATTGGATTTAGTTGTAAAGTCTGAGTTATTGTTTCAGTATTTCATTTCATGTTATAGGAAATCCTCATACATTACACTTAATCTTTTTCTCAAGCTCTTCCAATAAATATTAATTATATGAATTAGATTCAGTTGTAATGTTTGAGTTATTAGTTGTTTTCATTTCTTGAATTCTCAATTGAGTTGCAATATCCATAGATTAGGACTTCTAGTTTTCACCATTTCTTAATTAGAAAATAAACTTCAAAACCTTGTGAATAGAAATCTGCTTTAAATCATTTGATAAACAGTTTCTTTCCTTCCTTTTTAAATAGATTAATTTCATAGAATGCTAATAATCAAGATATAAAAACTTCTATAAACATCAATAAAACCTTAAAACAATGAAGTAGGAAAAAGGGATACTTAGGCACATATAGTGCATTATACTTCATCAATTTACTAGCCTTGGTCGATAATTTATGTTAACAATTTAGGACACTAAATTGACTAAACAAGTCTTAACATTGACATCATTGTTTCATCCATTACTTCATCCTCCTTATAGAAAACCAGTGATAATACAGGGAGATTGAATTGTTTTAGGGTTTTCATTCGTCCAATATTTCCCCTACACCCACTCCCTTCATTCACTCATTCCATTCACTTGCAAAATTTCCATTTCATACCCTCCCTTCATCTCATTTCACATCAGCCCTAGGGTTTCTAAAAAAAGAGTAAAGATGCGGAGGGTGAAGACGATGGTAGTGAGGCACATTAGTCAAAGATACATGATCATAAGGGTGAAGACATTGGTGTTGAGGAACAAAGACCGAGAACTACTTCAATAAAAACCAAATTGCAAGCTCAAAGCTACAAAACTCGAAATCAAGACTTGAAACCCTAACCAAGAAAAATGAAGGGGAAAAGCTTAATTTTCTTGCTGATGTGCCCTTACAGACCGCCCAACCTTTATCAGCAAAGTAAAATCCATTTTTGGCACTTAGTGCACATTTTGAAATATTGACTGTTTGACTAGCAGAAAAAAGGGCCAAACGTGTAGCACCACTGATGCTGCGCTCTTTTTTGGGGCACTCAAATGAAAAGTGGCTTACATAAACATGATCCTCATGGAAATTACAATAACATCATCCACGAAACTTTCAAGTCATTTGGAGCAAAACTAGTCCCTCAAAGAAGTAGAAACAAATAAAAAATCTTTTATACGGCCTCTTTTGAAAGAATTGGTCTTTGTGCCCTAAGAAGTCTTGTGTGAAATGGAGATTTTACTAGGAAAATGGGAACCAATATGAACTACAAAGGCAGATCTAGAAACTAGACAGGCAGGCTTTCAATTAGCTATCACATGGAGCTCATTTTGACATCGGGAAGGCCTCCGATACTCGACGAAAAAAGGGCAATGTTTTGGTTTTGGCGCTATGCCCTTACCCGAGAAAGTAAAAAAAAGACACTTGGAGATATTTTGAAAGTTATTGAGAGGCATTAAAGTCTTTTTTTTCCCAAAATTAGCTCACATAGTTATTTTAGAAGTTTTTTTAGAATTTATGAGTTTGGGATATTTGTGCTTTGGGCCTTGCATGGTCTCATAGGACAAAATGACTTAAATGTGTAATTAATGACATTTTGGAAACCTAGCTAGGGTTTTGTTCCTCCTTTACAAGTTAAATACTGCATGGATGCTTCATGTTTATTGTTGGTTGTTTTATGGAGATGAATACATCGACTTGGAGTTTTGAAGAAATTGGCTTTGGAGCTTTGTGACTGTTTTGGATTGAATGCCATGGAGCAAGCACTTTCATAGGATTCTTGAACTTTGTTGAATGGTGATGTGCTCTAATCTTTTATTTTTTTCCTTATGTTTTACATATTTTCCATCTTTTCTCTTGCAGTAGAATATAATTTTTAGGTTAAGACATGTTGTTTATAGGCACCTTAACTCTGTCTGCTTTCTATTGTTTAAATGTTTTCCTCTACCAGGTTTGCTTGGAGAAATTAGGAGTTCCCTGTTTTTCCATGTCCATCTAGTTTGATTCCTTGAGATTAAATAAGTAGATTATGGCTAAAGAAGTTAATGGTTTTCCCTATCCTTTGGTTTTGCTTGAAATGTTGTTCTCAAGGCTTTCTTTGAAGTGTACTAATTAGGGTTTAGGCTAAAGAAGTTTATGGTTTACCCTGTCCTTTAGTGTATCTTGAAATGGTTAGTTTCAAGGTATTTATAGTTTGATTAAGGAATTTAGGAGTTCCCTTCTCTTTTATCATTACTTATGTATTATCTTGCATGTTTTCTTTCTTTGAAGGTAGATAGCTAGAGAGGTTAGGAGTTACTTGCTCTCTAGGGTTTGCTGGATAGTTGTTTTTAAGTTTACTTGATAAAGCTAGGTCAAAGAAGTTTATGGTGCACCTTGTCCTTTGATTCTTTCTTTATGCATATTACTCTTAAAAACTCTTCTTGTTATAGTTTATGTTAAAGGATTCTTAACTTCCCTTTAAATGTACTAAATTCACCATTTAATGTTCATTTCACTCACATAAGCTATTAAGATCCATTTCACTTTGTTAAACTTGCCCTATGAAACACCCTTGAACTATTGTAGTACTTTTCAAGACCTTTTGTAGACTCCATAGCCCAATGGTCTGAATCTCTCTCACTCTATTTGTTATTCTTGACAAGCAACCCAACCAAACAAAACAAACAAACAAACCCTATCATTATCACTAGCCTAAAATCAAAACACTAAAATCAATCAAGTTACATATTTTACACAAATAGAGAGAGCCCTCTCTAAGTCCAGGAAGGCTAGCTGCTAGGGCTCCAAAGTTGGTTTGATGCTACCCTTGTTCAATTTGGTCTTGCCAATCTGACAAATTAGAGGGACCTAACGCCATAAAGGATCGAATGTCTACCAAATTTTGGGGTATCTTCCATTCCATAATCATTCTGATTTTCTCTAGGTCAACTGAAATTCCTTCAGAAGAAATAACATGACCAAGTTACTATATTTCTTCCTTGAAGAAATCACACTTGTTGAACTTAGCGTACAGTTGATGCTTCTGTAACATTTCCAGCACTATCATTAAGTGTTATTTATGCTCTTCTGCATTCTTGGAATAAACTAAAATGTCATCAATAAATATTAACACAAAATTATCCAGATAGGGGTGAAATATACCATGCATTAGCCTCATAAAGGTTGCTGGTGCATTAGTCAATCCGAATGGTAACACCACAAACTCATAGTGTCTGTACTCGGTATGAAAAGTAGTTTTATATATGTCTTCGTCTTTTATCCACATCTGATGGTATCCCAACCTTAGATCTATCTTTTAGAATATTGTAGCTCCCTTCACCTGATCAAACAAATCATCAATCCACAGTAAAGGGTATCTATTTTTTATAGTCAATTTATTGAGCTGGCGATAATCCATGCACATTCGCATGGTTCCATCTTTCTTCTTCACAAATAGCATTGGTGCCCCCCAAGGGGATATACTCAGTTAGATGTACCCTTTATATAATAGTTCTTGTAACTGCATCTTTAGTTCGATCAATTCCGGTACGCTCATTTGGTATGGTGTCCTTGAAATTGGTGATGCTCCAAGTATCAACTCTGTGGTAAAATCAATGTCCCTTCTAAGTGGAAAACTTGTTATTTCCTCTCGAAATATGTCCATAAACTCTTGCACTGTCGAAATGTTTTCCATCATTGGAGTCTTTTCTTTGGAATTAGTAAAGCCCACTTGGATGGCATATAACTGGCATCCTTTCCTCATGCACTTACCCATTTGAGATGTTGTAATAGGACGCAGCTGTAGAGGTTTCTTCATAGCTTGAATTTCCTTACAGGTTCCATCTTGCATTCTATAATATATAACTTTTTCTTTACAGTCTGCTAAGATCCAATGCTTCTCCAACCAATCCATACCAAGAAGCACATCATAGGATCCCAGAGGTAAATATTCAGGTCTACAGTTAGTTGTTTTTCACTAATTTCCAGTGCACAGTTCAAAATCTTGGCACAAACTTTTCTCTTTGCTCCCGTGGCTAACTGTACCAGCCATGGATTTCTGAATTTATGACTCTAAAATTTACAAATATCTACTACTTTGGGACTTATGTAGCTTAAACTTGCACCTGGGTCTACCAAAATAGAAACAGGTTGAGAGAGTAATTTACCTTCCAATTCTATCATTGTCGGTTGGTAATCTCCCTGTTGATCTTCCAAGGCTGCGTTAATTCCGAGTATATTTCTAGCTACATCTCCTACTGTCAAGGCTTCTTGTAAGTTGGTAATCGCCTCGCTCCTTCCTCGCTATGGACAATTTCTGTAGTAGTGTGCCTCACCACACCCCCAACACTGTAGGGGTGGCTTCTAATTTTGTGCTTGATCTAGTTTGTTGGAAGCTTCCGTGGGTTTATCTTCCACAGGCCATCTTATTCTTTGATGACTCCTTCAAAACTATTTGCTAACTGAGCTTCTGGCAACACTATTGAAATTACTGGTTCTATTTTTCTTGAAATTAGAACTGCCCTTACTTTCTTTCTTTGTCTTCTAGCTTTTACCCTGCTCTCCAATTTATTTAGCTTGCTGATAGCACATTCTTGCCTTCTAGAATGCATCTTCCATAGTTTTTGGATTCACAAACTCAATTTTCTCCTTCATATGAGTCGGAAAACTACTCAGGAACCGTTGGACATTTGCCTTTTCATCCCTTAAATAAGGAACATAACGGAGTAAGGAAGTGAACTTGGTAATGTATTCATCCATCGTTATTTGTCCCAGTTTTAAGTCATGGAACTCTCTCTATTTTTCGTCATAGAAGCGTTCAGTTAAGTACTTATCCTTTAAATATTGCTAGAACGAATCCCAAGTCACATATTGATCATCTAAACTGCAAACTTTTTTCACTTCCTCCCACCAGAGTGTGGCCTTCTCCCTCAACTGATAGATGGCCAATATGGCTTTAAGTTTGCTGCTATATTCGTAAACTTGAAAATACTTGTTCATGTTTATCAGCCACGCCTCAACTACTTCTTCCTCTACTCCATCAAACGTAGGTGGTTTTATCTTTCGAAACTCACCTTGCAGCTCTATTTTCTGCCTCTTATCTTCTTTCCGATCCGACACATTATCTAACTCAGCCTCATTATAGTTTTTTTTTTATTACTCCACGGTGATTAACTTCGTTCCATTCTGTCAGCGGTGTGGTCTCTTATTTGTTGCTCATTTCCTTCCCGTTGGAATCATGATTTATGTTAGACCAAAACCCACAGGCGTTAGTCTTCGCTACAATCGCCAAAGTTAGGATCCATGAGAGGCAGTTAGTCCATGTCGTGAAACACACAAGGAGCATTGGAACCCAATGTCCAACAATCTCCCCCCCCCCCCAACATGAGCTGGGTGAGTTTCAAACTCGAGACATGTCGCTCTGATACCACTTGTTGGAATCATGATTGTCGTTAGACCAAAACCCGCAGGTGTTAGTCTCCGTTACATTCGCCATAGTTAGGATCCACGAGAAGCGGTTAGTCCATGTCACGAAACACATGGGGAGCGTTGAAATCAATGTCCAATAATCTCCCCCAATGTAGGTTTTAACCCTGTACAGAAATTATCTATCAACGAATCTTAAAATAGAAAATAAGCAAGAGTATAAAACATAAAACAGATAAACACAAAGATTTTCCCTTGGATCCCAAATCGGGACGACCAGCTTGATTTTTCATTATATTCCTTTTAGTGTTACAACACATATATATACATGCCGAAGCATACATAAACTTGAATCTAGTAACCTTGGATTAGAACATAACCATAGTTCCCTTGACTGGATCTACAAAATACCAGGGGCCGAAAACCATCGTCCCCAAAAACCATTTGCAAACTCATGCACAAAACCATGGGTGGGTCTGCCTATGAGTGGGTCCGAACACCAAAAAAAAAAATTCCAAGGCGCTGCCCGGACCCTGACAGGGGGGGCTACCACCCCCCCTGTGACCCCCTGCTGCGCCCGGCGCAACGTACAGTGCATGGGGCTAGTCGTGGAAAGAATATAACACATACCCAACACTTCCTACATGCCTCTATCAGGGTTAGGTTGTTCCGTTCCCGGATTTTGCTTATTCGAGAGGCTTTTTAATATCCTCTCTTGTTCTTGCATCAAATGTTTATTATCCTTCGAAACCGCACCATTTATTCCTACAGCTTTTGTACTGTATTCAACAGTATGCTAGTTTGGTGCTATTGTTCCTCCATCAATGTACTTGTTTGCTGGTGCTTACCCACACTCAGCTGAATCCACATCTCAGGATTCATTTCTGGTTGTGGTTGGGGTTCCCTAGTGTTCTGGGGTGGTTGTTGCGTTGACCCCCTTCTCATAACATCTCCTGTTATTCTTCTTTTCTCTGTGAATTAGTATACACACAGCTTAAATTGTTAGATGACCCATATGGTCCCAGTGTGTGAACACTGCTCTAATACCACTTGTAACATTCAACACTTTACTCATTAAAAAAAAAATTACTTTATAAGTTTTTACATCTATGCACAAGTAATTACATCTAATGCTTCTCAATGATACGCATTTAGTTACCACTATATGCACTTACTTTGCATTATCTTTACAATTCATTCACATTAATTATTAGACTTAATAATAATCCTACTATACTTAACCGGTGATGTTGTCTGTTCTGCATTAAAGGTTTTACATTTATATGACTACCATAATACACATTTCTCTAAGGTTAGCTTTTTGTCTTGAGTCTCTAGAGGAGAGCATCTGTCAGACTGTTTGATCCGATTTAAATGATCGACAGTACGTGTACCCTTAGCAATCAAATCTTCACTTAAAAGGTTATCTTACCTGCACGGTATATCTTATAAAAAATATTTCTATTCAATACGAATTTTCAGAAACATCGCTTCTATGTTGTCAAAAACTTTACGGTGGACAAGTGGAGGTTTCGTCCGCCATTTATCTGACCTACCTGAAATCCGACGGTGGTTTGGTTTTTAGGGTTACGGGTAACGACCTCCCACCCTAACTGCTTCCTTAGCCTTTCGAGCATTTCGCCCGTCGCTCTACGGAAGATGTTTACTACCTCTACAAGAAAACCCTCCAGGGTTCCTCCAGCATTAACAGGGCTTCGACCTTAGGTTGCATGGTAACTCAACATTCGTTGTTGTTTTTCCTTAAGATAGAATTTATTGTATTATGAGTTGTTATTTTCACAATGGTTCTACACATGTTCATAGTTACAGTCTCAAGCATTAATTCATGAGGTCTAGTCTCGTCCGGGTCTTAAGTCTGAATTGTTTCCATTTAGGGCCACTGTAATGCTTATTGAAGTTTCTGTGGATGGATACTCCACTCTTCCTCAGCGCGACTACTGGTGGAATCTATGGTGAAGACACTCTGCTACCTCATTATTCATTTGTTATTAGGTTTTGTTATTGAATCAATCGGGTTTATTGATAGAATCTCACTGGCAACGCATGCAGGTTGTCTATCTGTGTTTCGGTGACGAACCTTTTCGGCTTTGAAACTTGGTTGTTCACCCTTATCTTCTTGAATGGTTGCAGGTAATTTCGTTGGTTGATACAGTGATGGTTGTACTTTTATGGAACTCGGTTGTTGAATCCTCTAACTTCCCCTCGCCGGCTCTATCAGGTACCATATTTGCTATAAGGATCTTGGTCATCGAATTATCACACTTGCAGAAGATTTTCGACATTGTTATGGAGTTTATTCCGTCTTTCTAGTTATTTAAAATGTTAACCCTCATTCTTGGCCAGTATCCTCAAATGGGCACCTGAGTTCGTTTATATGTAACAGTATATCTTAAATCATCTCCTATGTCAGGATACTCATATTTTAGCATGTTTAATCTAAGCTTCGGCCTCTAAATTACAGTTTTTCCCAAAATCTTGGTTGTATATTGTTATGGATTTGTTCTAAGGTTTTCTTTACCCTCAGTGGAAACATTTCTTGATTTTTATGCATGCGATGTACTTGTCGTGTCTACGGTTGTTTAGCCTGTACAATATTTCTTCTTGAAATTCAAGACTATAAATTGAAGTAGTTCCCTTCAGCATTGATTTACGTTTTCCATTGCTTTATCGTTGTGACTTTTTGTGATCAAGGTGTTGATTGTGTTAATTCCAATTTACAAGAATATATATATAAATACAGTAAGACTCATATGGATATTTTTCAAAGTGTATTTGCTTCAGCACCAGTAACATAGGTTCTATATTTTCTTTTCGTAAATGTATAATGCTTATATAAAATTAACAATACTCTACCATTCTAATGTAGTCAAAGGGAACTTTTGTGCTCTTTCATTTTCAATTCCAGAAATAAATATATAGTGCTTTACAATGTTTATCGTTAAATATTTTGGGTCTGTTCTTCTTGTACTCTGTCCACAAAGATTACTATTTACCATTTTAGAAAATAAATTCCATTCTCACAAAGTTTTGTTTGTTTAAATTACTGTTAGCATAACTTTACTTCTTGACTATGTCCTTAGCATGAATTTATTATACTCTGGTTACCTATAGAACATCTTTCTTTTAAGTTTTAAGGGTTATGTCCCTACTTTTATTTCCGTTGTCTTAAACAAGAAGATGGTCGGACCATTCTATCCGTGATTACATTAATTGCAAGGAACGATCAACTCGGAGCCTTCTCCTCGAGGGTTCTGAGTTAAAGGTTTCCTATCTATCTTTATTAGAAATAAATTAAGAATCAATACTAGCTGTCCTTTTTGTCAAAGAAAGCATTCACAGAACCTATTATTACACAATTTAAGTACTATAAATTTTCTTCAGATTTCATACTTAAAACTATTAATTCCATTCATAAACCATTAGTACATCCCATGGCAGAAAAATTATCTGTTTTTCGTTTACGGACTGATGTTATTCCTCCCTACCTCGAGAGAGCCAATCACATCCTCGTCTCTCCCCCGTGCTCCAAGTCTGAGCTATGCGAGTTGACAGAATTACTGGAAGAGACCTAGGGACATTCCGGTCCAGCCTTCTATTCCAATCAATTATCAGAAATCAAAGTATTCCACTGGTTACCACCAGCTCGGGAAATTCTTCTCTGCCAATTTCTTTCTCCAGTTACCGAACAAAACCCCTCTTCCTCACTGGGATATGCCTTTATGCTCAGAGGTTGGGGTAACTATTTGTAACTGATTCTGTTCAACTAACTTACAGTTCTTGAATTACTTTTTACCATCAACCTATTATTCTTTTATGGAAATCACTTTCATAATAATTTATTTAATGAGAATTAATTTATGTTCATAATGTACTATTTCAAAAAAAACAATAACAATTAATGTCTTAATGTCTTAACACCATAACTTAATCATCAATTAGCATTTAAGCCAATTATTACAGGAATTTAAGTAAGTTATCTACAAAAATCCATTGCCTCAGTCATTAAATGTTTATCTATTTTACGACTTATGTATTCTATACTTAAATTATTGAGAAAACTTTTAACAATAATCACATTAAAAAATGGTTTGCTATTATTTGACCAATAGTTAATTTCAATATGAATTAATAAAAAATTATATGATCAATAAATAACAATACTATAATTTGGAAAGTAAACGATAATTTGTAACTTTGTAAAATTTAAGACACCCAAAACATATTAGAGTGAATCTATATCCCACCATTCATCTACTTTTTTAACCTTATCACATCAAATCAAGATATAACCTATCAAAATTAAGCATACAATAATGCGCATTTTACGTTGTTGTTATTGCGTATACAATTAACAAGTTGCCCGTATGGTCATTTAATGAGTGCTATTATGAAATTCAGACTCACCCACTTAGAATGAAAGATCATTGGTAGTAGTGGGTAGGTAGATATATTGTAATATATGAAAAACAAGTTGTTTTTAGTGTGATTATTTGAAAGTTTCTTTTTAGATGATTTTTTGGTATAATTTTTTTAAAATTTTGTAGAAATTTATTGAAAATAGAAGTTTGATGGGTAATTTTGTACAATCAAAGTGCTTTAAGAATTTTTTAGAAAGCTAAATCCATATATAAAATAAAAAAAAATAATTTAAATAATAGAAATCAAAATTTCATCTCAAAATTTTCCCACAAAATCACACTAAAACAACTCCTATGGAAAATGATAAATACCCAAAAAATTAGTGTATTGAATATTCAGCAATGAGTTGATTCACGTCCTTGCACAGAGTTAGTATTTGGTTTAGTGATCTTATTAGTATTTTTTTCTTGGGATTTTGGTTTGATTTTAATTATAAGATTAAATAATTATTAATATCTAAAATATCGGATTTATAGATAATTATATTTAAAATAATAATAATAATAATATAATATTTAATTATGTTTTGAATTTAAAAATATATTTAAAATAAATAATAACATAATATAATATTTAATTTAATTTTGATTTTAAAATTATATTATTATTATTAATTAATATAACTTTATCTTAATAATGTATTTTCTAAGTGTTGAAGATATTAAAATTTTGAAAATTTAAATTCTTTTAGAAAATGAAACTTGAAACTTGAGGAAAGTTTATATTATGAGACATTTGATTTATTTAGATATTTCTCAAGTAACTAATATTATTTTTATTTATTTTTATATTTTTCTATATAAATATTATTTATTTTTAATTTAGTTAAAACTTTAATAATATATATATTAATTAATTTTCAATATAAAATTTTGAAATATAATAGTTATAATTTTAAATCATTATTTATTGTTTTATAGTAATATATTAATTTATAAATATTCTTTATATTTTACATATATTTAATTTTTTTTATATAATTATTTTTGTAGGTTTGAGTTTCTGGAATCTTGTGTAATGCGATCACACTCTTGGCATATTTTTCAGCACTCCAAGCTCCCCAAACCTAACCTCTCTAAGGATGAATTCCTGGTCCTTCATCAACTCAACTCCAACCCTAATATTATCGTCCTTAAAGCTAATAAAGATAATGCCTTCGTTATTATGAACTCTTCCGATTACCACTGCAAGATGATGGATCTCCTCTCCTCCTCTTCTTACCATCCCTTATCTAAAAACTTCATCCAAGCCATCTCTAGCAAGGTTTCCAAAGCCATCAAATCTTCCTCCCTTGACCCCGCCACCCAAAAGCGCCTCTTACCCCTTAACCCTATTACTCCTAGAATTTACAGCCAACCTAAAATTCATAAACCTAATATCCCCCTGAGACCTATCTTCAGTGCTATAGGAGGCCCCACCCACGCCCTATCCAAGTACCTTGCCATGAAACTTACCACCTATTTTGGCCATTATTCATCCTATATCAAAGACTCTGTTGATTTCATTAAGTGCATAAAAACCCTCAAGCTTAATAAAAATGACATCATGGTCAGCTTTGATGTTGTCTCATTATTTACCAAGATCCTTGTCCTTGAAGCCATCAACCTCATTTCCAAGTTAGCCGATCCTGAAACACTTAACCTCATTAACCTTTGTCTATCCACTACCTTCTTCACCCATGACGAGGTATGTTACGAGCAAATTGAGGGCACAACCATGGGCTCATCTCTTGCCTCGGTGATCGCTAACATTTTCATGGAATACTTTGAAACCAAAGCCCTCGAAACCTTCCACCTCAAACCAACATTTTGGAAGTGTTTCGTAGGTGACACCTTCATCATCTGGTCCCATGGTATTCCTGCTCTTCGCCAATTCCTCTTGCATCTTAACAACATTTCTCCCCACATCCAGATCACTATGGAACTCAAAGAGAACCGTTCCCTTCCTTTTCTTGACGTCCTTGTCTCCCACCTCTCTGATGGATCCCTATCCCACCAAGTCTATAGAAAAAATACCCATACAGACATATACCTTCATGCAAGCTCCCACCATCATCCAACTCACAATTATGTTGTCCTCAAAACCCTTGTCTCCCAAGCCATTCGAATCTTCTCCTCTCAATCCTTTCCTAAAGAAAAATCCCATCTCACCCAAGTTCTTAAATCTAATGGATATTCTTCTTCCAAAATCTAGAAGGCTTTCCATGCCTGCACCCATACCCTTTCTAATAACACTCCGAACCCCCCCCCCCCCTTCCTTTGGCCAAGGTAACCCTTCCTTACATTCAAGGCGTTACCGATCATTTTTCTAGAATCCTTTCTAAAAAGAATATTAAAACCTTCTTCAAACCCCAGAGAACCCTTAGCCACCTCTTCAGGTCAACCAAAGACAAGTCTGATCCTATGTCAAGATCCAGAGTCTATGAGATCCCCTGCTCCCGTGGTAAACCTTACATAGGTCAAACTGGTCGTCCCTTCAAAACTCAGTTAAAAGAACATATTTCTGACACCGCCTATAACCGCATTGCAAAATCTGCCATCGCCGAGCACTGTCATTCTTCCAAGCACCTTATTTGTTTTGATAAATCCAAAATCCTTGCCTCCGCTCCCTTTCATTCCACCCGAATTATTCGTGAAGCCCTTGAAATTGAAAAGCATCCCAGGAACTTCAACCACAACAATGGGTATCATGTGAGTCATTCCTAGAATCCCACAGTCCACTTCCTCTCCTCCAAACGCCCTCCCTCTCATACCGATTCTAGCCCTTCCTAACCATTCTTTATTTGTCTCCCCTACACCCGCCCCCCCTTCCTCTCCTCTTCCCCCCGTGACCTCTTCCCCTCTTTTCATCAATTGTGATTAATCTCCCCCTTCCCCCCATATTCTCTGATTATTTATATTCCCTTATTTTTCTAAATTAGTCACCCTTCTTCATTTTCACTCTCTACTTCCAAGCCCTTTCTTCTTTGACATCTTATCTATCCAATCATTCAATTAGAAATTTTATTTTGTTATTTAATCCTATTTGGTTTTTGTTCTTTAATTTAACATAATTTTAATTTATTATTATTTAATTCCAATTTAATATTCTTAAAAAAATTCTAATTCTTTAATCTGACTTACCCAATTTCAATATATAATCTTTCTCTTCCCCCTCATTTATTTATTTTACCAATTAAACTTTTTAAATCATTTTTAAATGATTTATATTTAATAGTTTTACACAGACTTCTCTCTCTTCCCCCTCATTTATTTTAATCTTACTGATAAAAACAATTTTAAATGTTTTTGTTGTCAACTATTTATTTAACAGCTAATTCAATTTTAAATTAAAATTCAATGGAGTTGAAAGTCGCACTAAATTCAATCCATTGAATTAGTTTAATAATTTACTTTCTCCCCAACGGTTAAATTTGACTTCCACCTGCTTAGTTGATTCTTTTCCTATCTAAAGGTTAGCTTCTTCCTGGTGAATATGGGTGAAGCCTTCACCCGAAACATCGCCATCATCAATCACATTACATTGGATTCCGGAAGCTCAAATCTAAATTTACATTATGTATCTAATTGTGGAAATGTTCACTCAATAAATATTTTTGTTTTAATTATATATTTATTAATTAATAAATTTATAATCATGAAGTATTATTTAATTTTAATTTTAAATTTATTTTAATGTTATATAATTAAAAATTATAATTTTATTAATCAAAATCAAACTATAATATAATAATCAGGTTGGTAGTTTTTTTGGTAAAAATTTGGTAAAAAAAATTTTAAAAATCAAATAGTTGAAATGTTTGAAAATAATTGGAATGTTTGAATTTTTTTTGATGAGGGATTTTGACAGCTATCAAAGAGTCAATGATTCTGGAGATTCATAGTTAGAAAATTGGGCAGCTACAGGATAAAGTTATCCATGGGTTTTGAAAGCTATCAAAGAGTCAATGATTCTGGAGATTCATAGTCAGAAAATTGGGCAGCTACATCATAAAAATGTTGATGGGTTTTGGCCGTTTTTCGGATAAAGTTACGGATCGAAGAAAACTTGATATATCATCCGATCTGTCATTCGTCGTTTTTGCTCGTTCCAGAAGCCCGCCTTTCTCGAAGGTACAAAAGCAATTTGTATCTCACGTGCGCAAATATATTTACTCATTGACTTGACTCTGGAAAATGGTCAGCCATGGAGCAGGCTGAGATCAGAGTTAGTCAGATATTTTGATTTTTTTTGAAAAAATTATTATAATTTAGTTATTAAATTAGTAGTGAAAATAGTGATTAGATTGATTTATGAAGAGAATTAAGTTATTTAATTTATCACTATTATTCAAAAATAATCATAATATATGATTTTCACGGAAAGATTTTAGTCACAATATATGGATCACAGAAGAAAATTTCCTGATATAAATAATCAAGTTATTTTTTTAGACAGTTAAGTTCTTATTATATTAACTGTCAAATCTCTTAACATTTACTACACTTTAATTTTTTTGACCTATTAAACTCGCCTATCTATAACAATCTTGAAAAATAATCCTAAAAATCAAGATTTTGAAAAATAAAACTTAAATTTTAAAATCTGATAAATCAGATTCATTTTAAGAAACATCAATCATCAATAATTTGTAATGAGACAAGATTCACTCCCACCCGATACCTTGAACTTACAGTTAACCTCAGAAACAATCTTAGGAAGTCGATATCCAAACTTTGTCACATGTTTAAAGTTTGGACTATGAACAGAGAGTAATAATTCTTCCTCTGATTACGCCTTTTCTTAACCATTGTCAGATTGATGTTCCCGCTGAATGGTCGTCCTCTTGCATCCAGGTTTTGGTAGGTTTTGGTTCGTTGTTTTTATGTTTGTTTATGTTCCTTCCTACAAAAAAAGACTCGTAATTTCACTCAGAAAATGATTGATTTAACAATAGCATATTTGTTTGTGGTAACTGAAAATTGTACTTGTTTAAGTTTTTTTAAATATATATTTTTTGATTAATTTTATTTAAATTTGTTAAAATATAATTAATATATATATATATATAGCAGACCAGCTTGGTTTAGTTGGGACAGAGGCATCGGAATGGGAATTCATCCGAGATTCTTTTAGATGTGCTGGTTTTTGTCATTCTCTTGAGGGGTTATAGGATCACTTGGAATGGGCCTATGAAAAATGATGTTGTCATTGTTAAAGAAATATACAAGAATATCATCCATACTCAAAATAGTGGTGGATCAACTAAGCGTTTTTATTCTTTCTGGAGTCGTAAGATCCCCACTAAGATAACTCTATTTGGTTGGCTGGTATGGCGCGGTAAGATTCTCACATGGGACAAACTCAACAAGCAAGTTATTATGGGACCCAATCAGTGCGCAATATGTTGTATGGTGGCTGAAAACATCGATCACCTTTTTTCAGCTGTCCAATTGTTAAAAATTTATGGAGCCTTTACGCCCCCTACTTCCTCGACCCAAACTGGTCCGCTTCCGACTATGGAATGGGACTCGCTCCATGGTAAATTTAAGTCTCTGCCTTTTTTCTTTGTATGGGAGGTGTGGAATGGTAGGAATAAGCTGATTTTCGAAGGTAGGCCTTTTCACCTGCATATCATTTACTCCAACATTATGAACTGGATTGAGGACAGGCTAGTTCCCTCCCAAGTGACCACTGATGGATCCTTTCGATGCAGACCACATGAGATTGTCATCCCTGCCATCTATTTTGATGGGGCTTCAGCTGATGGATACACGGGATGTGGGGTTTGGATTAAATTGTCACAGAATGAGAGAATTCATATCTTCTGGAATGGAGGTCCTAGATCAAATAATAAAGCAGAAATTATGGCTCTTTGGGGTGCTCTATATGCGGCTGCTAATCTTCAACTTCAGAATCCCAACTTTTATGGTGATTCTCGGAATGTGATTGGATGGATCACAAGCACATAACATATTCAGAACTTAGTACTTCAGGGATGGAGCAGGCGGGCACATAGAATGTGGCAGATTCTAAATTATCCTCCTATTAATCATATTTACAAGGAAAATAATACGAGGGCTGATGCCCTCTCCAAAAAGGGAATCAATGCTGATTTTGGGCTTATGTATATTCATCAGTTCAAGGATGGTCAACAGATCTGGAATTCAACTATCCCAATTCCTTGATGGGTACAGCGCTTTTTGGGACAGCTATTATCCTTCTCTATCCTGTTCACATTTTTGTATCTTCGATTATATAACTTCCTTGAAACAGGTTAATCAGTTCGATACAGGTTTTCTTACTAACAGGTGATTTTGAAGTTTTACATATCTCTACAGGATGACCGTTTTGGGTTCATACCGAGTCTTCACTTATTTGGGTTGATCATGTTCTATATGGTTTCTTTTGGTCTACTGTGGATGGTTCATCTTCAGGCGAGCCAGTTATGGTATACATGTTGTATCGGGCGGATCTCCAACAACAGTGAATGCATATGTCTTGAAGCTGATACTTTCTCCAACCTTCGTCCAGGCGAGCCTGTATATTCCCTGATTTTGCACCTCTTTTTCACAAGCGAGCCTGTCAATATATTTTCGCAAGCGAGTCTGCTCCAGGTTATATATTGGGGTATTTTGGGATATTGCTCCTCACTATGCTTTGTTGATCAGTCAGCAACCATCTTTTTAATCCCATTTTTTACTCCCACCATGTAATTTCTATATTATATGTTTTATGTTCTGTATTATACAGGCATGTCTACATACAACTGTATCTATTTATGTCTTTGTCTTATTCAGGGATGTCAAGATACTATCTGTTTGGGCCAAAAAACTTGCCCGTAATTTTGCTTGCCATGTACATCGAATTACTTCTCTCATCAGATGGGTAATTTTTGCATGCATATGGAAATTGGTTTTTTCTCGCTGTTATAAATTACCAGCTGAGAATAATGGTGAACATGTACTGTCATATATTTTAATATTATATAACAACGTTTTTTTTCTTCTGAAAAAAATATATATATATATATATTAAATTTATTTTATTTTATTATTATTATTTTTGTTTTTTAAAATTTGAGAAGAATTTAACAATTAACTTGACATATAATTATTAGTAAAATTTTATTGTTTCTTTTTTTTAAAATCTGATTACAAAACTTATGGCTTGTCTTTTTTTTGTAAAGCTAATTATAAACAGAAGATTTAAACCTTAAATCTCTTGCTTATTACACATTTCACATTACTTCATTTACGATTTAAACTATCACAAAACAAATTTATTTTTATATTTAAAAATATAATAAAAAAAATTATAATACTACTGGATTCTAATAAAAAAAAATCACTTACATTTCAACGAAACAAAATCAAAATTAATACATGTATTAAGCATGTATGTCAAAAAAGAAAGTATTAGGGATAAGGATACAGAGGTTGAGATATGTTAGTTATTCTAAAGTAACATAAATTAAATGAAAGACAAAACAATTTTGCCTAGCTATAATTTTTAAACATATGTAATGTGTGTTGTTAAAACATTATATATATATATATATATATATAATTAAGTAAGATTTTAAAATTTTCAAAGAGTTTTAAGTTTTTTAGAATTATATGGAGTTGGAATACATTGATAATTTGAGAACCATGCATATTTATGCACTTAATAAACGCTAATATTTCATTGATTTAGAGGGATCCATCTCTACTGGAACTTTGCCATTGTTAGAGAGTTGTTTGGGTTAAGTGGGAGGGAGAGATGGTCCTCCATCCTCTTCATGTGCTAATTTAAAGTATTCATATACAATTATAATTTATTAAGTATGAGGAGTATTTCCTCCTTTGCTTCATTCATGTTGCATATGTGTTATATTCTTTGCATGACTAGCTTCAAGCAGTGTTACCTTACATCGGGTGTAGTGGGGGGATTGTAGGGCGAGTGATAGCCCCACTTGTTGCAAGGGTTCTTCAGGGGGTAGTAGCCCCCCTACATGGGATTTGGGGTTGGCACCAGAATTTTATTTTATTTTTTTATATTTATATTTTTTATTTTTATATTTATATTTATATTTTTTATTTTTTTTATTTTTTTATTTTTATTTTTATTTTTATTTATTTATTTATTTATTTATTTATTTTTTTCCTGGACCCACTCATGGTTTTGTGCATAGTTTTAAGAATGATGGTTTTTCCCATGGTATATTGTAGATCCAGTTAAGGGGACTAGGAATGAAATATACGACTAGATAATAAGTGACTAAACTAAAAACGAATAACTTAAATGACAGTGACTAAACTAAAAACGACTAACTTAAATGACTAATTTAGTCTAGGGATAAAATATACAACTAGATAATAAGTGACTAAACTAAAAACGACTAACTTAAATTACTAATTTAGTCCAGGACTAAAATATATGACTAATAAATAAGTGAAAAAATTAAAAATGATTAACAAAAACAAACACTATAGTCAAAGAGTAAAAATATGACCAACTAACTAGTGAAACAAGTATACGCGTTAGTAATTTATGCTAGTCATTTTTAATTGATTCTAAGGCATCTCTAGGTTTCGACTTGATATGTATGATCCATGTCTATATGATATCTCCAATGTGTATTATTTTTATTATGATCACTTAAGCATTGTATTGTAAGTCCTGATGCTTGAGCTATATGTTCTAAGTTGAGTTGTTCCATGGCGTTTCATAATTTTACTGAGAGAAGTGTGTCATCTTGATGGTTTGGGTATATACTTGGTGATTTGAGTAGGTGCTACTCATCGATCTTATTGTACCCCTTATTTCCATTATTCAAATTTTATCCCATGTCTCTCTTAACAACACATGTGGAGGTCTTCAAAACTATGGTTAGCTTCTAATAGGGTATTTTTGAGCTCTACGTGAAGTTCCTAGAAAATAGTGGGCTACCTACAACTACTTGAGTTTATTGCTAACATTATTAATAGATTTAAGGATATTTTCTACATTTTTAAACGTTATTAGATATTTTAGTTATGTGTAAACCTCATGTTCCCTTTCCCTCTTTATATGAACACACTTGCCTATATAAAGAAAAGGTCTTCTATAATTTTTATTAATAACCTTAAGCCAAAATTATCACTGGTAAACCTTAAACATCATTAAATATAATTTATATTTCAACCAACCTCCTTTTTCTCAAATAAAAAAAATAAAAAATAAAATTGAAATAAAATAACAAACACAAACTTAACTAAAACTAAGACAACAAACTTACCTAAAATGAGAACAACATAGAACATAATTCCCATAGCAATTACCTCCTAAAAATTTACTACGTATTAACTATTAACTAAAATGGGACAACATATAACATAATTCCCATAGCAATTACCTCATAAAAAATTACTACGTATTAAAATCTATTTTCCCTCAATTCTAAAATCCAAATTGACCAATTAAAATATAATTCCCTGCTACTTTTCTTCCTTAACAGGTTGTTTGATACTCTTTCTCTCTGGTCATCGTTTTCTCAAGACTCGATGCACCTCAACCGGAAAATATTTGCAGTGATGGCGATGCTTGAGAAGCTGAAGAACGCACGCCCTCACCTTGGTTTGAAGTATCTGGAGGGAAAATATGCTCTATTCCACTGTTATGCTTAGTCCCTCTTACCTGCAATCGTCCCTTGTTGCTGTTATAGACCAAGGGGTCAGGGAACTCTTCTCTCTGGTGGAGGAAGGTCACATGGAGCCTCCGCAGGCCTTTCAGCACCTCCACATAGTGCTTGATGCCCACCGCATTCTTTTAAAACATGCTTTAAGGCCATCAGTTTCCCTTCTGTTTTTCTCTACAAGCACCAATCAACACATTTTCATTACCATATCAGCACAGGCACACTGTCATTATTTACCTCACGATTGGTGGAAAATGTCCAGATGAAAATGATAAATCAATAGTCATTAAAAGGTATGTTGCATTGCAACTTTTAGGGGCAATGGAAGCTTCTGATATCCCATTATGTGGGTCATCTTGTGATTTTACAGTCTCTGAAGATGATCTTTGTAAATCCTTTCTTCTGAATGTAAGCTACAAAGTGAAGAACGTATATGAGGTAGCAGCAGAGCTACTTGGAATAGTATTCAAATACACAGAATAAGGAAAGCTAAACATAAATGGGCAGATGATGCATGTACCTCTAAAACAGACTCTTCGATCACTTTTTAAATATAGAGATTCTGGTAGTTCTTAAGCATTGTTGACAAAATCACGTTGCATCTTCCCCTATTTATTGAGGGGTATGATTCCATGGTTCTGGATCTTTTTGCACGAGCACAATGTGTATTTAGGATCAATGCATTGAATATTATCCTACGAAGGCCAGGTTCTATTCCAAATCTTTCTTTCTTTTTTATAAAAATCATCCCTTCCTCAAGATAAACATAATTTGCTTCAATTTTTTTTTGGTTTGGTATTTATATATTTTGCAGTTGTAATGGATTTTTAATTATAGATGATGAACCCTAAACCTACATTGACGTAATATTTTCAAATTTATAATCATTTATGATAGTTTAAATTCATTTGTATTTCAACTGTAAAAATTGACTATTTTAGTATTTAAATTCTGAAAAATTTCTGTGTGAATAAATATATGTGTGACTTTATGCTTGTGGGATTGAACTCATGACCACCAATTAGCAAAATTATATAGACAGTCTTGTCCCAAACCTGACCCCCTATAATTGTTGATTACCAAGTGAGCGCTTTCTATGGGTTTTGGAAGCATATTTGTAAACGTGCGTAGTCGAGCTTGTGACCACCAATTTCCATAGAGATGATCACTCATTAGAAAGGTTGACGTAGTATTAATCTGTTCAACAAGATTCCATTCTGGCCATATTATGACCCAACCCAATGACACGAGATGGAAGTGGATGAGTCCAGGTGCATATGTCAAGCAATTTTGGCAAAAATCTACCTGCTAAACCTGACACTTGAGCCAAAGGATGTCTGGTCTATGCAGTTCAGAGTCAGACCCTCAGTGCATGTTTCTCAAAGAACTATCAACATTGTACTTTGTGAACATGAATTAAGCAAGTGCGGTTTGCAAGCCAATAAGATGAGCATGTTTTTTGAGTTTACTACACTAAGAGAAGGGAGGTGCACTCTATAGAATAGTATGGATTAGATGTGTGAAGGAGAAGGTTTAAAGGTTGAAGCATTGCTTGAGTATGAGAACCTCAGTCAAGGTGTAGGAAAGCATTACTGGGGCATGAGAATCAAGTTAGGTAAACCTGAAGGTGTATGACAATCAAGTTATGAGTACCCCTCCAACGTAGTGTGAATGTGAGCTTACCCTATGTGGTTATGCCTGGTGTTTTCACCCCCATGCTACGATTATGCCTAACCTAGCTATGGTTGGCAGGTCTCCACTCCTTAAAACCTGTGAAACCTAATATTACCACTGCCATTCATAAAGAATTTTAAATGTGTTGCTTACCTAGATTAACCAAGTGTTTTCCGTTGGAATGTGGATAAAATTTACAAATCAAAATGGAAAAAAAAATTATAACATGAAAAATTAAATTAAATAAAACAACAATGTGTGTGTATTTCCCAAGGTAAACCTTATGGGATTCCCCCATCTTCTATGGAATATTCGGATGGAGGGTGCTCAACCACCAGTCAAAATAGTGGTGGATGATGACCTAGTAGGAATCAACTGGACTTGAACCTTAGTTAGACTAGAACTAGAGACCTCACTATGAACTCCACCTTGAAAATGTTTGTTTGAAGCAATTGAGCTAACCACTAGGTTATATATGGTGATGTTGATGATGATGAATGTAAAACAATATATAATAATAATGAATACTATCATAAATCTATCTTCTATGTTGCACGAGTACCGCTCCCAACCCTTGGAGATCACATACCTCAAGATCCCACGCTCCTGGGAGCTTGGGAGCTGGTATGAAATGCTCCAAATACAAGGGGAGCTTCTTCAGGTATGTGGTAGCTTTTCGAGAGCTTGGCGGTGAGATATTCCGAGGTGTGTGAATGCGGAGCACCGATCTAGAGCATGTGGTAGCTCCGCTCCTATTGTGGGCTTCTCCCCATGTGCACGCAATTCATTCCCAAATGAAGTCGAGCATGGGATCGTTACTGTCAATGGGAGGCAAACTCAAGTGTTTCCATTCCCCTTCTCCAAACACATTCAAAAGCCACACCATGTCACTGATCAATTTATCAAGTAAGAGGGTCAAATTCTTAAAGGCCACAACTGATGTAATGGTGAAGAGCCACTTGAGCATCGCATTGCGCCTGCATCTAGTGAGAAATAGAAGGGATTTTTCTAGAGTTTGGTTGATTTATTTTTCGATTCGACCCATGGGCCTCTCGTACAGGACCCCTGTGACTTGCACAGCCTGGCACAACAAGGAGGCTAATTTTTCCATCCGGATCTTCACCTTGAGGCTTTCCTGCATGAAGGAATGAGCTTCTTTGGCCAATTTGGATGCCTCATCTGCTAACTGGATGTTTATAGTTTATAACAAGACAACGTTTAGTTCCTTGTGTTTTTTCTTTTCAAGTGACTTGGGGCAATGGATTTCAAGTCTAGTTTCTATTGTTCTTGACTTGAGTTGTCTTCTTCCTTCTCTCTTTTGTCTATCTTATTCATTCCTTTTTGAAAGGTAGCAAAGGGATTTTCTGGATCCTAGCTGGCTATGAAATTCCTGCCATTGCTAGTGGATTCTTTCTTCCCATGTAAAATTTTCCTTCAAATTTTCTTTTGCTACAGAGGGAAGCTCAACAGGACACTTTGCCACCTCTTGCTTGGAATCTGAAGTGCTTGGAGAGGGGTTAAGATCAACTGCATTAAGCTTTTTATGCTACAGAGGGAAGCTCAATGGGACACTTTGGCACCTGTTTCTTGGAATCTAGAACTACATGGATGGGTTAAGATCAGTTGGACTTGCTCATTAGGATGTTGTATTCTTTTAAGAAGATATGGAAGTCTCACTTTTAGTTGTTTTCTAGTATGAGACTCTTACATGATGAAATGGGGGATTTGGAGGTTTAACGGTCACCTTATTTTCTTTCTGTTAGGTTTGTATTCTTTACTAATTTTGGTAGTTTGGACATGGAAAAACAAGGTGACAATGTTTGAGGCAACTTCTACACTTGAAATTTTTTTTTTGAGTCTAGACTCTAGAGGTTTCTCCTATATGTAATTCATAATTTGTAGTTGTATTGAGGTTGGAAAGGGTTTGTTTAGGTCCAATTCCATACACGACCTTGCAGTATGCAGTTATTGTGGATGACATTAAGATTTTGTGTTAATTTTAGTTAACGATGGTATGTTTTATGCTTAGTGAAATTTACTTCAATATTTCTTATTAGCCCAATTCAATTTCCTATTTAACAATCAAATTAACATTGACAATAAATGTTGGTAGAACATAAATAAAAATCCACAAGACAAGCCAAGACAAGAGGACACAATAATTTGGCGGATGCTAGGGAAAAACTGCAATGTGGGGATAACCCTTTGATCAAATCTTATTATTATTCTTCGAATTCAGCAGAGAGAGAAAGTAGAGTTTACAACATTCAACAAGATGCCCTAGTTAGCAAATTTAATGCTGGTCAAACCAACAATATGCCTCCTAATGGAGCTCGTTGCGTTGGAATCAAATTGTCGAGCACTGTCATCCTCTTCCATCACATGTGGAAACTCCATCATAGTTTTGGCCCAAATCATGATGGGTGCAAAACCCCCAAGCTTGGATCTCAAGCCCACAAGCCCATTTGTGGAATTTTAACCTCCAACACTCGAACACTAGAGCTTGGATTACCTCCCAAGCTACACAAAAATAAACACTCCCTCTTAGCAAGGGAGGTACTTCCAATATTAGAAAGTAACCATCATCATCAGGTGATGACACAACCCATCTGGCATGCATCACTACAAAATTCCCTGTAGATGAATCTAGCAATCTCGGTAGTGCCACTGCCTCATCATCCTGAACCTAAAGATCCCAAACCTCCATAGGGCTACTCCCTCTGAGGCTAGACTCCCTTTGAGCCTACACGATCTCCACTGGCTCAGTCCTGTAAGCACTCATCCTCCTGGATCAAATATCGCTCGTGCAATTCCCACCAATATCGGACATGTAACACCATGATCTAATGAAGACTTTAGCCAACCTGTAGTCCATCACATGAAGCCATCTTTATCATCGTGATCTCGTCAATGCCAAAGAAACCCTTGAGTTGTCCCAACCAACCACTGCACATCAACAAAATTCCACGATCAACAATCTGCCCTACAACAAACTACTATTCACCAGGCACACCACCAATCCACAGTCCATTATATCACCATATGGTATCCTTCATGTCTCCATGTGTTGGACCTTCTGCTCCATGATCTAGACACCCATAGTTTCTTCACAGTGCAAAATCTGATTCACTGACTTCTAAAGTAGCTCAGACATGATCTGATACCATGTTGAATTTCCATGACCTTGGGTCTAGGATAGAGTATTAAATTCTTTGACACTCCAAACCAAGAATCTCAACAAAAATACTTTTCACAGCAAAATATAAACAACAGTAAATCACATATGCACAGAATATAGACAAATTTTCAATTTTTCAACCCAACTTGGTTATATTAACAACATATAATACAATAGTCTAAGGCTCCCGTATCATGTATAATGACCCTCATACATCCACTAGTATAATATACAAACACGAGACTCTAACCATCTGGTTGTAGTGCAATCTCTCAACCCTCTCGGCCATACTCTCTACCTTCCTGGTCCTTTAGCTCCAGATCTACAGCTCCTACCTCTATCAATGCTCCAAGTCCATCTGGCCATTAAATCTCGACTATCCAATCCTCTCTCTAGTTTTTCCTCAGTCCATCAAGCTGATAACACTTCGAGACTCATGTCGATTTGTTCACAACTCCACTTGTGAACAACTCTCACTCTGCCAAGTGCTCCTCCTCAACTACTCAGGGACTTCAACCCATTATGGTCTTCCTATGCTGCAACAATGAAGAGAAACATAGGGTGCAAAGGGTTACCACCTATCACTGCAAGATGTCCATCTCCCACAATGAACATGGGCTAGGAGGACTGCCCATCATCTATTGTAAAATTCCTTCTCCACACACAAGTCTCAGGCTCCACAACCCTGCTCCTGGTTGGCCAAACCCTTGAGCTACACAACTTCCAGGCTTGCAGTCACCTTTTTCCATCAAGGTGTTGCACTTCGGCTCCAACATGGACACTATGATGTTATCCTCAAGCATACCATAAGTGCCCAATCTTGTCCACACTTGGTCCTTTCTCACGCTGTTGTCCAACAATCCATGAGAGACCAAGTCCACACTATAGCATTTTCACCTAGTTAGGGCATCCCCACACTTGGGAGACCCTTACACATGGTTGCCCACAAAATTCATCAAACCGCCCTTTTCCTTGCAATAGAGGAGCTATTGTGCAAATCTAGGCACCTCAATGTGTCCTCGCCTAGGACACCATCAAACCATCATAGAAGGGTATGTCTGAAACATACCTTGTTGTTGTCCTCTTGCCTTCCGATCTAATGTGCCTGCTATCACCTTGGCTGCTTGGTAGGCCTCCCAAAAATCCATCTGGGCTCCTCCAAACAACTCCTAAGGCCTCCTCAAGCTTCCCATCAAACTGATCCACACAATAGTCATCACTTTGACCCAATACTTGACAAACTCTCGCTCCAAGTTTGTTTCCCAATCACTGTGGCAACTATCACTGGTGTAGGGCATCTAACAATGAGATCTTCCCCCTCCTCATTGACTTCCACATGTTTCCCTATCACGATTTAAAACTGATCCAAAAGTTAGGATCCAACATCTACCAAAATGTACTGAATACATACCTTAAGCTCACTGTTTTGAGGTCTCCTTCACTGCTGTAATCTAGGCCTGGTTAGGGCATCACATAGTCCCTTCTTCTAGCCTTAAATTCTACCTAGAATTTCTCTAGATAAAAGTGGCTTCCCTTTGGAAGTACCCTCCTCCTCAACGCTATTGTCCTCGGCATGAACCAACCCTAACACTGCCCTACGCAGCTCTGTTTAGGTTGGTTTAGGCCTGCAGCCTTCTCACAACAACCATATAGGGATGTAATTGTCTCTACCAAGGGTCTAAACACTCTAACATACCCCAAAAACATACAAAAATTCTCTTCTCTACATTGTCCCTCTAGCACAACAAATCGGCCTTCATAACAGTCACCAAGAGTGCCCTGAACTACCCTCTTGTCCACACTGTCAGCACTCTTATGTTTGTGGCCCAAAATGTAAGTTTTCTTCTCCTCCACGAGTTATCTTCTTGTGATGTGTTGCACATAATTGATACCTAAAACACAAGTGCTCACCCTCCTTTTATAGACATAATGAGGGGCTTCAACGAATTATGAAGAGACACACCTATTGGAGTTATTTACATCAAACCAACATGACTTGACAACCAATAATTAACTTGTCAACTTAAAAAATTAATTTCTCTCTAAGAACAACTAAGAATCGGATGGTTCTCATTGTGTTGGAATCGTCTTGCCGAGCACTATCACCCTCATCCATCACATGTCGAAAATCCATGATGGTTTTGACCCAGATCACGATGGGTGCAAAACCCCCAACCTTGGATCTCAAGCCCACATGCCCATTTGTGGCGCTTTGACCTCCAACCCTTAAACACTAGGGATTGGATTACCTCCCAAGCTACACAAAAATCAACACTCATAACATGTAAAGTTGTTCCCTATGTTCAATTTGTTCTCCGCTATGTGCATTCTGCAATCACAATCTCCCCAAATAACCAAAGTGATCAAGCAACAAAGGTTGGGCATTTCTCAAAAATTTTATCAAAATGTGGTGAGGATTTTAAGGTGATGGATTTATAGCCACCATAGCTCCTAGCAATATTTGTCCAAATTTCTATTATGACGCTATTTTTAAAATTCTGCTACAATTTTGGCTTTATTGGCACTAATTTGGCAACAATTTGGTTACTTGTCAAAAGGTATATGCTCAAGAGCTAGGATGCCCCTCCAATAAATATATCACACTCCCCCATAAGTGGATATCATAGATAAGTAGGCGCGCAATGGTCAAATAGTTGTTATGACAACTCCTCAAAGAGTGACCTAAACATGTGTGCCAATAAGATGTGGGGAATTCCTCAAATCATGCCAACCAATCCCATATGTATTGGATCTACAGTTGATATAACTGTAAAGCAAGAAATGATTGTAGTCTCTATCATGGCATACCATAATATGCTTATAATCCTTCAAAATGAACAAGGGTGTTTACCTCATGAATATCAAACCATGCTAGAGCATATTCAATCACCCCAAGAACAATTTCAATTCAAGTAATAGCAGGGGGAGAATGCTAGAGTGTTTTACACCATCATGAATCTATTGAAATGATTATGTGAAAATGATGTTGGCTTAAGCCAAAAATGCAAGGGGATTTCATTAAGTGAGTCATACAAGAACATGTATCATTAACCATATAATGATCACAGGGGATTCACAACTAAGTCGACTAGTATGGAAGGAAAACAATCATCATCAAGGCGACCCAAACATCAACATCATCAAGCCATCTATGCTTAATTCATCAATAACCTCATCAAATGCAATCACGACTCTAGGGACATCTAAAGGTCAACCTGTAAACCTTCCTTTTTGATGGAAATGACAAGAGTAGTGAAAATATTCACAAGTGTAGGCCTCCTATAACATGAGAGAAAAGAAGCCTCCTATAACATGAGAGGTAATAAGCCAGAGAGCCAAAATTCTCCAAGTGCAACCTGCTTGGGTGCGGTCTTCTACTAGATTAATTCTCATGCCATATGATGTGTAACAGGGTCCACCAATCATGAATTTATTTATTGGTTGGGGATGCCCACCAGCCTGGGAGGATATTTTGTCATTTCCCTACCAAATATGTGAGATGTGCACCCACACATGCGGACACCTACCCTAACAATTACTCATACATACATCAGAAATGACATGTGCCAATTTTTGTCAGAGTCTAAGACTCAAGTATTCATACATAACTGTGTTAGATGAAATGCTTTTATGATTTTATGTGTTCTATTTCTGTCACTGATAAATGATATAGTCCATTCTCATGTATGCATGAGATTTTTTTTATCCTTGTCTCTTTTATCTTAGATGGGACCTAGTTGCATTAAGGATGTGTCCCACCCCTAAGGGATGCATCCACTTATGGATCAATTAGTGGATCTATGCTCATTGTCAGCCCACCTTGAGTGGATCCGGCCACCATCATATGAAAAATGAAAGTGTGTTGGCTTAGACTTTATTGTTTCCCTGTCCATGAGGTACAAGGCAACTATTGGGGACATCTCTTTTTCTTTTGGGTTGTTACCCACATCCCAGAAAATTGGTGATGTAAATGCTCCTGAAGATGGGAAGATTTACCTAAACTATCTTAGGAATGTCTAGTTGCCACCTGTCAAAACTAGTTCCTCTTAAGTGTGATTGATGAAAAGTGAAAACAAATCTAGCATTCCCTTGGGTGCGCTAGCATGGGATACAGAGGAAGGGAAGCAAGCAATGGTGTTACTATTAGAGTTGTCAGTAAATAAAAAATATTAGCAACAAAATACAGAGTTCAAGACTGTATTCTTCTACTATTCACCATGCTTAATAATGAATACCCATTATCTAGAGTCACCTTGCTTAATAGTAAAGACCCCATGCCATGGAGGATTGTTGGGAATCTCACAATACTATTTTAGATGACAATCAAAATATTTTCCAAATTGCAGAAGCTAATCATTTGAAGTCACTTTCGCAATATTTGTTTTAAGGCAATATATGTTCTTTATGAAGAAATTCTTAAAAACCTTCAACAAAGTCTCAGGTTATTGCAGCATTTTGTTATCTCCTAGGTGTATAGGAGTTGTTACTTAAGCACACTGACTACTTTGGTGAGATATTTGTTAAGAAATTTTGCTTGCCACATTATCATTTATATTGAAATGTTGGAAGTTGTTGTATTTTAGTTTATCACAATGGAGTTGCCTAAATTACTTAAGCTTATCCAACAAATATTTTAGCACTCTACATGTTATTGGAAAATGAAGTCATTTTCTTAGAAGTTGATTCCTTTGTCCTTCTCATTTTTGTGAGTACAATTTTTCGGTTTCTTATGATTAATCATTAACCTATAAATCTAACAAATATGTATATGCCCATTACTTCAATAGTTTTGATAGTAGTAGATGGTATTGGTTTCATATTTTTTAGTTTTCATTTATCATTCGTCTCATTTGATTGGACGTCTTTTGTAGGTTGCTGGCCATGTTTTCTAGTAATAATGTTTTTGGACATTTTTTCCAACTGGTGCACATTCTGGAGGTTTCTCTGACACAGGAACCAGCTTAAAGGCACCAAAAGTTTCGGAATTTTGGGTAGTAGTTCTAGTAGATTTTGAGGGAATTGAACCATAGAAACATGCTTGTTGGCTATTATGACGAGGCCATCATCAAAACCTCATCAAATGCAATCACGACTCTAGTGCAATCTAAACGTCAACATGTAAACCTCCCTTTGTGATGGAAATGACAATAGTAGTGAAAATATTCAGAAGTGTAGGCCTTATATAACATGAGAGGTAATAAGCCAGAAAGCCAAAATTCTCCAAGTACAACCTGCTTGGGTGGGGTCTTCAACTGGATTAATTCTCATGCCATATGATGGGTAACAGGGTCCACCAATCATGCATTTATTTATTGGCTGGGGATGCCCACCAGCCTGGGAGGCTATGTTGTCATTCCCCTACCATATATGAAAGATGTGCACCCACACATGGGGACACCTACCCTGAAAATTACTCATACATACATCAGAAATGACATGTGACAATTTCTGTAAGAGTCGAAGATTCAAGTATTCATACATAACTGTGTTAGATGAAATACTTTTATGATTTTATGTGTTCTATTTATATATTCCTATAAATAAATGATAAATGATATATTCCATTATCATATATTCATGAGATTATTTGTTTATCCTTTTCCCTTTTAGCTTGGATGGGACCTAAATGCATTAAGGATGTGTCCCACCCCTAAGGGATGCATCCACTGATGGATCAATCAATGGATCTAAGCTCATTTTTAGCCCACCCTGAATGGATCCAGCCACTATCATTTGCAAAATGAAAGTGGGTTGTATTAGAATTTAGTGTTTCCCTATCCATGAGGTACAAGGAAAATATTAGGGACATCTCTTTTTCTGTTGGGATGTTACCCACATCCCAGAAAATTGGTGATGTAAATGCTCCTGGAGATGGTAATATTTACCTCAACTGTCTTAGGAATGTCTAGTTGCTACTTGTCAAAACTAGTTCCTCTTAAGTGCGATTGATGAAAAGTGAAAACAAATCTAGCATTCCCTTGGGTGCGCTAGCATGGGATACATAGGAAGGAAAGCAAGCATTGGTGTTACTATTAGAGCTGCCAGTAAATAACAAATATTGGCAACAAAATATAGAGTTCAAGACTGAATTCTTCCACTAGTCACCATGCTTAATAATGAAGACCCATTATCTAGAGTCACCTTGCTTAATAGTAAAAACCCCAACTTTATTATATGATAATCAAAATATTGTCCAAATTGCAGAAGCTAATCATTTCGAGTCACTTTCCTAATATTTTTCTGAAGGAAATATATGTTCTTTCTGAAGCAATTCTTAAAAACCTTCAACAAAGTCTGAGTTTATTGCAGCATTTTGTGATCTTCTAGGTATATAGGAGTTGTTACTTAATCACACTTACTACTTTGGTGAGCTATTTGTTAAGCACATTTGCTTGCCACATTATCATTTATATTGAAATTTTGGAAGCCGTTGTATTTTAGTTTATCCCAATGGAGTTGCCTAAATTCCTTAAGCTTATCCAACAAATATTTTAGCACTCTACATGCTATTGGAAAGTGAAGTCATTTGCTTAACAGATGATTCCTTTTTCCTTCCCATATGTGTGAATACAATTTGTTTGGTTTCTTATAATTAATCATTAACCTATAAATCTAACAAATTTGTATATGCCCATTACTTATATAGTTTCAACAATAGTAAATAGTATTGGTTGCATATTGTTTAGTTGTATTTTATCATTCATCTCATTTGATTGTATGTATTTCATAGGTTTTTGGCCATGTTTTTCTTGTTATAATACATTTTTGGAAATTTTGTCTATTGGTGCACTTTTTGGAGGTTTCTCTGACACAGGAACCAACTTAGAGGCACCCTAAGTTGCAGCATTTTGGGTAGCAGTTATGGTAGATTGTGAGGGAATTGAACCATATAAACATACTTGTTGGATATTTGGATGAGGCCCTGTAGATTAATGTGGGGGTTTTTCCTTGAGATATCATTTGCCTCATTTGATTGTACATCTTTTTTAGGTTGTTGGATATGTTTTTCTTGCAATAATAGGTTTTTGGACATTTTGTCTACTAGTGCACTTTCTAGAGGTTTCTCTGACACATGAACCAACTTAGAGGCGCCAAAAGTTGTAGCATTTTGGGTAGCAGTTCTAGTAGATTGTGAAGGAATTGAACCAAACAAACCTGCTTGTTGGTTATTGGGATGAGGCATTGCAAATTGATGTAGGGGTTTTTCCCTAAGATATTATGAATGGTGTTGGTTGCATATTTATTAGTTGTATTTTACCATATGATGAAATTATGAATGCTATTGGTTTATGTTTCATGTGAAATTATTAATATTATCGTTCATAATTTATCATGTATGTTTATAAGTTACTTGCACTTGAATTTCCTTCACTTTGTGAATTTGACATTTTCATTGTTTTAGACTTTTACATATTTAATTTGTAATAATAATTTATGTATCTTTAAAAAAAAAAATCTGCCCCCATTCCATTTTCTATTTTTTAATTCAGGGCTACCTTCTAGCCATCACCAAAACCCCTTCCCTTTTCCACCTGCCCCTGAAACTTGGTGTAACATTGGTCAAGATAATTCTTCTCGGCAAGCTCTACTTTATGTTTTGTTTTGTGATTAGACTTACAGGCAATAGATTATGCTTGAAGCTGTGAACATACAAGACTTTTGTATCTTTTTGAAAACACCATTTGTTATAAGTATAGACACATTACCATGTCCCTATAATATATCTTTCAACTCAACATTTTTTCCTCCTTGCATTCAATTTTTCATTTCAGAAAACTAATCCCTACCGTGTTAAAGAATCTTTTGTACATATATAGCATGTAATTCTATTTATTGTCAATTTAAATTGTCATTATTAGTGTATTTTGTCTTCTTTTATGAAAATCCATGAGATTCTCAACCAAAACATATAACTTAACTGTAAAATCTTAGATTTTAGTTCTAACACATTTTTGAACGGAAATCCAATTCCTATTTCCAAATATCCCCTCAAAGATGAATTCTACAACCATACTTGGCCATTTACTGACACTAGTTCTGCTGATCATATGGAGAGAGGCATGGAAATATCTCTAAGCTCATGAATACATGTCCCCATTCAACTCTGTGGGATCATATTTTGTGTTGTAGGTGAAAGATGGCACAAGCCATCCATTCACTTTTTCACATTCAACATAACTTGAAAACCTTTCCCTAGATTTGGGAATATCCAAGGCCAAGTCATGAAGCTACCCTTGTGAAGCCTTTAATCATCATCTAATTTATTGCAATAAAACCTTCACTTGAACATTCCTGCAGTAAATTCAAAAACCTACTTTTTTTTTCTCCACTACCATAACCAAAGCTTTTTTCACAACCTCGTGGTAGGAGAAGTTTTTTTTTCTTCCTTTTGTTAGTATTTCTTTTATGTTGTTTAGTATGTGACCCCCAGTAATGATGGCATGCTTCAAAATTCACAGAAAATCAGATTTGTCCTTTGGGTTCCTGTGTGTGATAGAGATGACTTCAGGACCGTAGTGCAGCACCAGTTAAGCTTCTATAAGGCACTTTAGTCTTGTAGAGTAAGATAGAGGCATGCATATGAGATACGTATAGGTTGAGTTATGTTCAGATTTTCATATACTTAGAATTTCTTTTCTGTTTTGTTGTTTTTTTTTCCAGTATTAGCATAAGTGCTACTCCAGTAATAGCTAGGGTGCAGTCTCCAAGTTTGGGGGTTCTCTGTCTTAGTAGTCACTTCATGCAGTGAGGGTGCACTCTTCTAGGTAGTTTACGGTTTGTCTATTTTTAGCCTAGGCATAATACTAGTGTGTTATATTTTTGTGACCTATATTTTCTTCTTCTATAAAAGAAGGGCACGTGTGTTAGTGTGGTAATTCATTCTAGTTTTGAGCTATTGCTGTTTAGTTTTCTTTCATCATGTTCACCCTCACTCCTTTCAAGAAGGTGACCTCCACTACAAGGAAAAGACCCTCTAGCGGAGGTTATAAAGGAGGTTTTT